>JAAGKR010003801.1:0-15600 GCA_011419295.1 Clarias macrocephalus
TGTGTGTGTAGTTTGTTCCTACAATCCCAGTCAAATTCTGTCCCAAGTTGTGTACCTCCCCCGCTCCAACACCCCTCCCCCATCCCACACCCCCCCACTCACACAAAGATTCAGACACATGACGAGCCTTGTCCTACAGGACAGTAGACACACACACACACACACACACACACACACACACACACACACACACACACACAGGTCAGAATATTGTGATCTCTTTTAACCTCTTGAGTGCAGTAACGGGAACTAAAATCTGTCGAGGGAACAGTAAGAGTTCGGTCGGAGTCACACACCTGTTGGACTTGTCCACGGTCCTGTCCTCTCCTCCGGGGACGAGCTCCTTCACCTCCGTCACCCCGTAATACTCGCGACTGATCTGTGAAGACATGCAGGTCTCCTTCTTAAATGTACACGCTCTGGGAGTTTAACATAAACACGCTACAAAGACCGTCTGATAAAATCGGACGCAGACGAGCCAGGGTCGCCGTAACCATCTTTAAACAGACACGACTAACAGTTTATTCATATTATTTATTTATTAACATCTAATAAAACTGTAAAGTGGGCGTGTCTGTACATTGAAGATATTTGCGAGAAAATTATTTGTTGGGACGTAAGATGAGTAACGGAACACAGGGAGATGGTTTCAGTCTGTCTGTCTGTCTGTCTGTCTGTCTGTCTGTCTGTCTGTCTGTCTGTCTGTCTGTCTGTCTGTCTGTCTGTCTGTCTGTCTGTCTGTCTGTGCAGGCGTCACGTAAAAACTACTGAAGGAATTTTCATGTGGTTTTCACAAGTTTACTCTGTATTTGACCGAGCTTGAGGTAACATTTCAACCTGAACCAGCAATCGGCTCACGGGAAGATAAGATATGCTACTTTGATATTTAAGTGGAAAATGCCCTTATATCATAAAAATAAAATGACTTGATTAATTTTTAAAAATTGGCCGTGAAAAAAAAAAAATCTCAAAATTCAACAGATGGCGCTGTACATTTTTTAATACACGCTTACGAGTGTGAAATTTTTATTCCATGCGACTAAGTCACGCGCCCATCTAGTACTGGGTGGAGGAGAATGGGGGAAACGGGGAGACGGTGTGTCTGAATGATACGGTTCACCGCAGGACGGTCTTGTTTGCTTTTTACTAAAAAACAAATCTTACAGCAAAGTTGAGACAGAAGGCGTCCTCGATATCGTCCTCCTCATAGTCCAACAGCTGCTGGAGACTCCTGGAATAAAACAGATGAATACTCAGCGTCACGGACGTGGGCTGTGGCTTCATGGCTCCTATATTTCAGGTATATGGCTACATTCACATTACTAGCATAAAATGAACGATTCTGCTATTTTTTGGGGGGATTTTTCCCCAAGTTTCTCCCTAATTTAGTCGTGTCCAATTCCTCCCCGTCACTAGGGGGCTCCCACATTAAGGCTACTACTAAAACTCAGTCGGGAGTTCCCTCCGAAACACGTGACGCCAGCCGACCGCATCTTTTTTTTCCGAACTGCTGGCTCACGCACCGTTGGGGGCGGAGTAACACACTCGGAGGACGGCGCTATCCGCTCCTTCCGCTCGCGTGAGCCCACAGACGCCCCTGATTGGCTGTACAGCCGTGATTAACGTGGGAGCACTAAGTACCTCTTGTCCCTCCCCTCCGAGAGAGCTCGGCCAATCAGCTCTCTCTAGACCTCCGGCTGCGAGAGGTTACAGCATCACCCGGGAATCAAACTCGCGATCTCCGGATGATAGAGCGAGAACTTTACCACTGCGCCACTCGGAGGCCCCCGAAATGAATAATTCTGTTATTTTTTCAGATCGGATTTGAGTCACTTTCATATTTCTTGGGTGAGGATGGTCAGGACAAAATGCGTGTGACATTGTGCTGTCGGTCAGAATGAAGTCAGGTGACTCTTATGCGTCCCAGGGATTCCCCTCGCGATTTGGAGGCGCAGTCTCGCGAGAACATAAATGTGGAACCAAACCTGTGTTAGGTTTTTTGTGTAGTTTACATTGTATATTTGTACAGGGTTATTTTTTTCTGTGGAAAGATTGGAAACGTAATCACTATGCCAATACTGCAAAAACTTGCGAAACTTTAGAATCACAATAAATCGTACTTACGGCCACCGCGTGAAACTGCGCCGCCTCTGCCTAGGTGAGATAGCGGTGTAAGACTCACTTTGTCAGACTTACGAACAAATCCGACTTACGCACATGCTCCCGGCTCGAACCTCGCTCGTAAGTTGGGGACAATATCGTTTCAAAGGACCGACGTGTCCACATTACAGTCAGATAAAAGTCACCTGTGATTGTAACGTGAGCGGTCATGACATCTGACCAAAAACGGAACTTAGGCGATTATCTTTATGCATATAAACACACAGATATTCTGTATACAAGTATACTGAGTTAATACAGTGAAATGTTTCTTCATGAGCCGCCTACAACAACTCATTTATTTATTTAGTTTTTTAAATCTCTGGATCCATCTTCATTAATCGCACCAGCTGAGACTTCTACACGCACGGCACCTAGACGCCGGGTTTCCGTTACTCGGCACCACACAAGCACGTCTCTAATCGCTGCTTTACCATTACACGACTTCTCCCAGGATGAAACACGCAACTTTTTTTTAGAGCTTTGATAAGCAAAGAACGATGCACATAAAGCTTTTTATAATATCAGGCGACAGCTGGGACCCTAGAGAGAGAGACACTTGAGCTGTCAATCAATCAGCAGCACGAGAGTTCTTCTCGTATCTAGAACTTCCTCAACCTTTACCACGTGAAGGATAGATGTCGGAAAAACAACAAATACTGACATGGCAATAAAAAGCTATCTTGGTGACATCTTATCTTAAATCGCTCACCGGGTTTACAAAAGACCTGACTGTAAATAGCACACAATAAAAGAGCTACGTCCCACACGAAGCAATAAACACGCAACAACCAAATAAATATTCATTAGCGGATTGCTTTACAACTTTGTAAACAGACGGCTCCCTGCGCGCTTCCTGATTCGGACTCGGCGGCGGCGATGAAGAGATCGTTAGCTGCATTTTTTCTGCTGACATTCAGAAATAATTAGCGGCTAATGGCCCGTGTCCTCCATTTGATCCGGAGTTTCTGCTGTGCTCTAATTAAACCCCCTCATAACAACTGCTGGTTACGGCATGGAAAGTGTGCGAGCTGGAAAACAAAGCGAATGTGTTACCAAACGCACTCTTTTGTCATCACCCAGGAAAAGCATCAGTGTGAGCAAAATGTCTCCACTGCAAGTTATTTACAACCTGCAGGGTTTATTTATGGGCTCGAGCATTATGTCGTGTGTTCGGTTTGGTTGCCGTGTCGTAAAGAAAATATCGAAACAACTCAATTCTAACCAACGGGACGTTTTCTTCACCTGCGCGTCGCGTGTTTTGGGCTGCGTACCTGCCCTCGGTAGGGGACAGCTCCTTCAGGTCGTCGAGCGCAGGAGGAACATCTAGAAGCTTCTTGTAGAGCACCAGAGGGAAGTGCAGGTCCACCACGGTGGAGTTGTAGATCGCCAGGCCGCAGATGATCCCGATCAAGTGGAACCAGTTGTGCTCGACGAAACACTGCGGCACAAACAAGCGGTGTTAAAGTTAAAGCCGCTCTGCCTTTCTGACCAGGTAATGCGAGGTTAATTACCGACTACGGAGCACTTCATTTGTTCTTCCTCAGTAAACACGGGGCAGGGTGACGCTGGGAATGTGCGCACACAATCTCTTACTCATTCGTACACCCTCTTAAAGAGAAAATCCCAAAGAACCTCAGAAGTATTGCAAAGAATCAGGATGTGATTTCAGGAGATCAGGATCAAACCAGGGACACAAAACATACCTGCTAACACACCAAATAATGCATCGATAAATTTTATAGCTGAGAAATATACTGCACGTACTGCGGTACCTCGGCTTACGAGTTTAATCCGCTCCGGGGGCGAGTTCTCAAGGTGAAATGTCATATAGTGAAACGTACTGTCTCATAGAAAATAATGTAAATGCTGATAATCTGTTCCAGCCGCCCAAAAACATTACCAATATTACCAATTTCCAACACTATAATCATATTTTTGCATATAAAAACAATCCAAAAATTTAAAAACCCATATAAATGAAGTAAAATATGAAACAAATACACATTAAACCTCACTTTACCTTAATTTGTGATTTCTCTCGGCACCGGCTGCTTTAAAAACCAAACTGAAAGCGGCTCCCTTTTCTTACTACCCTTGATAACATTCTGAGGACCTGCGATGCTGTGTCTTCATTAAATCTTACACAAGATGCAAAACGAAAAAAAAAACAAAAAAAAACAACAACAACAAGAAAACACCCCCAAAAAATAAATACATCAACGTATAATTGTTAATATTAATTAGTATACTGAATATATTTATTTATTTTAGAGATGGGGGGGGGGGGGATCATTTCCATTACGTATTGCAATTCTTTCATGTGGCAATTCATGTGTTGCCATATGGACTTCAAAAATCGATTTCTTTTAAATGCATTTTTTATTCAAATATGTGCATTTGAGGTGGCAAAATGTTGCAGTTCCTCTATAATCCTGCAGGGGGTGGGGTCAGGGGTGGCTCAGTGGTTAAGGAAGGTCCCAGGTTAAAATTCCACAACCACCAAGTTAAGCAAGGCCCTTAACTCTCAACTGAAAGTCGCTGTGGATAAGAGCATCTGCCGAATGCCTTCACGTAAACGTGGACGCTGTGAACATGTTCACACATGGCCAGGCAGCACGGCATCCTGAGTGGTCGGAGCAAATTATTTGGCAAGTTTGTTTATTTGGCCGATTCCTGCAATGGGGTAACAATGGAGTTAAAATTATAGCTTAGAAACTTAAAAACAAAAAAACCCTCGAACTCTTGTTGTTGTGCGCGAGACGATCCGAACACCCGTCCTCTGTCCCAGTCGCATACGCAACAAAGAAACAGCTACAGTACAAGAGTGCAAAATAGTGGCTAGTGGTGGTTGTTTATTTTAGGTAACTCGATGACAGCTTGGAAAGAACACTCGTATCCCTTACAGCCTGTTACCGGTGCGTACAACTGCGCAGCATGTTTTGTACACGCCAGCAGTGAGTGTAGGGTTTCCATTTGTTTTTACAAATCCAGAATGGTAAATAAACTTCCAGGAAAAAAAAGAAAGAAAAAAACCCACTAGATTGCTGGAAGTCGTCCGTGACGTGAGATACGACTAATGATGTTTTGTGCATCAACACTTTTTTTTCCCCACCTTGGAAAAAAAACAGCCTGTAACAGCATGAGGCAGCCTCAAGCGACACGAAATGAATCAGTAGAATATTTTATTTTATTAAATAAACGAAAAAAATGAATGGTTTTGTATTTAACTCGGTATTTATTACTGCCTCAAAAACAAAAACCTCACGCTGTTTATACTGATTTCATATTGACGAGATTTTGTATATTAGGCTTAATGGTTCGACTGATTGCCATTACAGGAATTATTTGACAAGTAAAGTGGGTAAAAAAATTTAATAAATTAAATAAAAACAAGGATCATAAAAATATGAATACGTTTTCGGATTTAAGAAAAATTACTTGAATGATTAATCTACTAGGGTGTTTGTAGCACTTGTGACATCTTAAAGTTAACAAGTCTGTTATATTAATCTTGGATTTCTCTCTTAATCCTACTTTATTTAAATGTTAACAATTTTACCCTCCAACTACAAGTCTCATAAATAAAGCACTGATTTCAAACTCATTAGAAACTCGGAACAAGCTATTAAACACAAAGCAAAAAAAAAAAAAAAAAAAAACACAAAGTCGAGCGTTTCCTTATTTGATTTCCGGCCTGTACTGTTTTGTACCGGCGCCAATCGTGATTAAACTCTTATAACTGTATCCTCAACTCAAGACGCTCGAACTCGAGCAATCAGAGAATGAATCACGGGCAATTTGATATCCAGCGTACATCAAGTTCAATCACGATCATAAAGCAAACATTCTGAAGATAAATCTCTTAGACTTGATATGGCCGAGTCACATGGTATCACCCGCCCGCCCGCGATCGCGCTTGTAGAGATAACGTGAGTGTTTTTGCCACAAGTGAAGGTGGACTTTGTGTTCGACTCACTTTATCGGAGAACCAGAGCAGGTTGGATTCTGGGTAATGGGTGAACATGCCGTAGACCGGATCCATCAGCTCTTTCAGGAGCAGCAAGAAGAACTCTTTCGTGACTCCTCCTGCGTCCACTGCTTCCTCTCCGTCGAAAATCACCTGCGGGAACGAGTCGTTATACACAACACTGGGGATCGCGGCAGCTTTTTCTGAATATAATATAAAAATTACATAAAACATCATGCTTGTTCAGCGGAGACATCATCATGACTATAAACACTAAAGAAGTCGCCGCTACAAATGGTTAAAAGAATATTAGCATGATCAAGCAAAGAAAACAATAAAATTAGTAGAAGTGGGTTAAAACCGTCCAACGCATTATTAAAACACACAGTGTGATGAGAACTCACAGGACTGGGACTAAACAGCTGTGTGTCCATTAGAGAACCACATGTTAGTGAGACTCATCAGAAAAAAAAATCTTTAGTTTGAGAACTAGGGAGCATAAAGACTGGACTTTGGAGTGATGGAAAAAGGTCATGTGACCTGATGAGTCAAGACTGAGTCTGTTCCAGAGTGATGGGCGTGTCAGGGTGAGAAGGGAAGCGCATGAAGCGATGCTCCCATCATGCATAGTGTCCACTGTACGAGCCTCTGGAGACAGTGTTATGATCTGGGGTCGCTTCAGTCGCTCAGGTCGAGACTCAGCAACGTTATGTGGAGATAAAATGAAGTCACATGACCACCTGAATGCACAGGTCGTCCCTGACTTACGAACGAGTTCCATCCTGGGAGCATGTTCGTAAGTTGGATTCGTTCGCAAGTCTGACAAAGTAAGTCTTATACCGTTTTAAAACAAATATACATTGTAAAGCATAAAAATAAATAAATAGAAAACACAGAGGTTTGGTGTTTCGGTTCAGCTGACCTCATTTAAAGAGAACCCAGGAAGACGCCGGGCGGAGGACATGCTACAGGGTGTTTACTGCGCGCTTGAACAGATGCCATTTTTGTCTCAGAGCTGTTTTCCACTGTATTGGACTGTAAACTCTGTTTTGTTGAGGACTGTTGTTTGTTCAGGACAGCGTTACAGGACAGACATTTTCCATCATCGGGCTCCGGTGAGGCCGACTCATTTCTCCCGCACACACACACACACACATTACACTGTGTCCTTTTTTTATACAATACACGGGACCTACTTCCGTGATTTGTTTATATCTACAACCTTTCGTTGATCCGCGGTTCGTTCATATCTGTGAGAATTTGCAACTCGAGTGTTCATAAGTCGGGGACTACGTGTACTGATTGACCAGGTCATCACATCGATGGCGTTTTTCTTTCCTCCACGATGGCACAGACATGTTCCAGGACTCCAGGAGTGTGAGAGAGTGTTTCTGGGAGCACGAGGAATCATTTTCACACATGAAGTGGACACAACAGTGTGTGTGCGCGCGTGTGTGTGATCAAAGCTAAATTTGGTCAAATTAACGATCACAATGTGTAAAATTAGTTGTTGTTTTTTTTTTTCATTTAGATTAGCTTGTTGTTTCATAGGCTTGTTAAGCGAACTTCAAAGCAGGCACAACACACTCCTGAGCAGGCACTGAAGCTTTCACCTGCCCCATAGGGAAAGTAATAAATGAATGATTTGTTCATCCCTGCTATGGATCTCTGACTCCGGGTCCTAATTCCAGAAAACATGTTTAAGTTAATAAATTCAAAATAAATAAACTGAAATAAAACAGAATTTACAAAAACGGCAAAATTCAAAACATATCCTGTCTATTAATTTATTTCATTATTCATAAACCATAAATGGAACACGTCTCTTTAAGTGAATTATTTAACATATTAGATCTTTATATTTAGTTTAATACTGCGTTTAAAACCCGGGTTACGTTTTAAAGAGCTCATAATAAGAAGGTGACCTCTGACCTTTAGGGGCTTTTTCAAGTCCACGTCATTATAGATGGTGAGCTCACGCAGCGCGTCGCTGACCAGGTGATCTCTCCGCACATGCAGGACGAGAAACGGGTTCTGTGCCAGCAGGGGTTCCAGGGTTAACAGCATGAAGACGTTGTGCAAGTTGGCTCCGCTGACTGCCATCTTAAAGATTATACAGCAATAAAAGATATCAGGATGAATCACCTGTCAATCATCAATCAGTTATTTAAAAAATAAATAAATAAAATAAAAAACATACAACTTGTTATATGTTTACAATCAAAGAAAAAAAAGAAACAAACAAAAAAAAACAGGTCCTGCGCTCGGTCACCTGCATCTGCAGCTCGGCATCCGTCTGCAACATGGTTGTCTTAGCTTGAGCGTTCAATATGAACGGATAGGCGCAAAGCGTAACTGAATTCTGAAAGGGAATAAAGCAATACAATAAGTATTTTCTTTTTCAAAAATTTTGCAGGGACATTTTACACACAAGCTGTGCGTGAACGTACCTGTACTGGAGGAGATCGCATTTTCTGTGAAATAAATAAAGAAAAACAGAAATGAATCTTATGAATCATATTAATTTATTATTCATGTTAACGTATTCTGTGCTTTTGTTGTTGTTGTTGTTGTTTTTTTTAAAGGATATGATATCGCTTGCACGGCGTTCCATCACGTTTCATGATTCACGAGCGAGAACAGATCGGACAGTTTAATGAGACTCTGTGGGAGAGGGTTGGCAAAAGGAGGACACATTTTACTAGGGGACAGGGAATTTAAAAAAAAAGAAAAAAAAAAAAAAAGAGTAACCTAACCTTCACTCGTACTAATAAATAGTCTGGTGCAACATTAATCTGAGTAGCCTGGCAGCAGAAGGAGCTGCAGAGATAACAGCAAGTGGAGGATGAATGAGAGGGAGGAGGAAAAAAAAAAAAAAAACACAGGGAAGACTCACAATCTCAGCTTTGCTTAGGAACCATTTGAGGTAGTCTTCCTGGATGTCCACCAGGCTGGTGATGTCGGGGATGTAGAAGCAGTTGTACTCCACATGGTGGGCTTTCTGGTTCACCTACACCGACACAACATTGAGCATTTAGAAACTAACTCACTATCTCACTGTCCTTTCCCGCTGCCTGTGATTATCTACAGTAGAAAGCTGAGCACTCGGTACTGAAGTGTCTGACCTCAACACGTCTACTGTAGATAAGGTAGACTTCACTTATGATTACAAGTCACAAACAATGTTTAGGTGCAGGTTTTTTAGCAGTATTAGTTTATTCTTGCTCATAAAATTCCAAACCGTTTAAAAAAAAAAAAATTGATATATATACAAAAAAAAAAAAAAACACCGGCACTTTATCCCCACTTCACTGGTCGTGTTAATCTTTCCAGCCGAGATGGCCGGTTCTTGTTCTGGGGGGGGAAAACGCCTAGAACGGGTTGTGATTAGGCACCGGCTCTGGAAACAGTTCCAGCCACATGACGCGCTTCGTGTCTAAAAATAACACAAGTATAAAAAATTCCCTGCAGGAAACGGCACCTGGGCTTTGTGTCTAAAAATACCCAAGTATGAAAATCCCCCTGCAGGAAACGGCACCTGGGCTTTGTGTCTAAAAATACCCAAGTATGAAAATCCCCCTGCAGGAAACGGCACCTGGGCTTCGCTTCCCAAAAGCTGAGCGAGACGGATTTTAAACTAACGAGGCACCTACAGTATTATATCTCACACACTCTCGTTCTTTTACCTTAGTGCCACTGGACAGCCCATATGTCTGACGTCTGTATGTAAAGGCGATGGATTTGCGGTGATGTTAATGATGCGGCATTTTGTCGAAATGTTTTTAAAAATTTTCTCACTTTCCAAATTTTAGCATGAGGACGAGCGTTAGACAAGTTTACCTTGTGTAGTTTCTCTAGCAGTTTCAGCGTAGCGCTAATGTAGCTCTCGAGAAACACCGGAATGAGAAGGGCCTTGCCACCCGTCAGCAGGAACACCACAATGCTCTTATACATCTCCACCAACCTGGAGAAGACCTCACCGTCCAGCAGTGACCACCAGTTATCTACAGATTAGAAGGAAAAAAAATAAAAAATAGTTTAACTACCCGACCTGACTTACTGTACAGTACAGCAATCCTAAGTTCCCTAAGAAGGGGAGGAGAGGTAACTTCATGCTTTATTATTTTTTATCATGATATTTTTGAAAGGTTTAACACACTATTTTTTATTTTATTTTATTTTTTTAAACACTCCAGGGTGGCTGATGCCTTTAATCTTACGCAGACGGCCATCAAATGTTTCCTTGTACACCGTTGCCATATTTAGGCGTCGCTGCTCTAGAGAACTTCCTGCAATCGCACATAATGGACGGTTTTGCAAGAACTATTTAATTGTTTTGGGGCACACGGCCTCATCTCCAGTCTGTCTACACTGGGAAAGAGGAAGAATGTCAACACTACACATAGGAATAACTCTTCACAATTTATAATAAAGATACTGCGTGGAAAATTCTCTCGCAGACTGTACAGTACGTCACGTATTGTCTGAATAAAGCTGTTGAGGATGAGGACTCAGTTTAGAAAACACAGGTCCATAAAAAAATTAATAAAAATAAAAAGTTAACGTATTTTCATCCTTGACCATTATTTATACAGTACAGAGCAAAAGTTTGGTCACCTTCTCATTCAAAGAGGTTGAATTTGTATTATGGCAAGAAAAAAGCAGCTAAGTGAAGAAAAACGAGTGGCATCATTACTTTAAGAAATGAAGGTCAGTCAGTCCGAAAAATTGGGAAAACTTTGAAAGTGTCCCCAAGTGCAGTCACACAAACCATCAAGCACTACAAAGAAACTGGCTGACATGCGGACCGGCCCAGGAAAGGAAGACCGAGAGTCGCCTCTGCTGCGGAGGATAAGTTCATCCGAGTCACCAGCCTCAGAAATCGCAGGTTAACAGCAGCTCAGATCAGAGAGCAGGTCAATGGCACACAGAGTTCTAGCAGCAGACACGTCTCTAGAACAACTGTTAAGAGGAGACTGTGTGAATCAGGCCTTCATGGTAGAAGATCTGCTAGGAAACCACTGCTAAGGACAGGCGACAAGCAGAAGAGACGCGTTTGGGCTGAAGAACACGAGAAAGAACACAAGAAAGAAAACTCGCTGAATGAGAAGGGGTGTCCAAACTTTTGCTCTGTACTGGATGCACCAGAGAAACACACTGCAGTTTTCTTGTCCGATTCATATTTCCGATATTCCAGATCTGACGGTTCCTTTTTCATCCTATGAACTCCAATTCTGTGTCTAATTTTTAATTTCAACACCTGACAACCAGGGACGGGGAAAAGGCCATCACGTGCTTTCCCTGGATAAAAAAACATAATGGTAATAAATCGCATGACTTGTGCTCACGCAGAGTTGAAGGGCATAATTTTGAAAACGCCCTTGACTGGGCAGCACCCTCTGCCATGTTTGATGTGAGAGCGTCGGCCCTGAGAACGTAGCCGCTCTGCTCCCATCAGTCCATGGACGTTGAGTCGGCCTGGATTATTAATCATGATCTCCAAATGATAGGACGGACGTCTTTCTGTTACGTCACTCGGGACGCCGTGGACAGCCGGCGCAGAATCGACACCTCCGAGACTGATCGGGTAGACACGGCTCAAGACCGATCGAACGGAAACCTGTCTGATTCCAGTCACTGGATAATCGATCTCTGTAACGGTTTTTAGTATATACAATTAATATTAAAGAAATGATACCAGCATTGTTTGGATTTATACACTAAGTCAAACACTATTAACACTTCACTGGACTGCCTTTGCTGTGATTAACTAAATGACGTCACGGCTGTAAACACATGCAATCTCACAACGTTTACTCCAATCCAGGTTCATGTTACTTTCGCTCTAAGATCTTGTACGGAGTCGGACCGCTGCGTCAAGTCTTCTCCGGCTCATCCTAAAGATCCTCAGTGGTGTTCGGGTTAAGCTTCTGAACCCTGTCACGCCCGACCCACGTTCGAAAATCATGTCTCGTGCTCACTGAACCAGTCTTTCACAATTTGAGCCTGATGAATTCTGGCATCGTCACCTTGTTACATCAACGTGCCATCAGGGGAGAAGAAACCCTCCATAGTACATTCAGATGGTCATGTGACTTCATTTTATCTCCACATAACGTTGCTGAGTCTCGACCTGAGCTCTGTCTCCAGAGCCTTGTACAGTGGACACTATGCATGATGGGAGCATTGCTTCATGCGCTTCCCTTCTCACCCTGACACGCCCATCACTCTGGAGTAGGACCAATCTGGACTCATCAGATGAGTCACATGACCTTTGTCAATCACTTCACAGTCCAGTCTTTAAGATCCGTACCAAACTAAAGCTTTTTTAACCAGATTAGTCTCACTGATGCGTGTGTTCCTTAAGACGACACAGCTGTTTAGTCCCAGTCCTCTTTGCATTGTGTGTGTGTGTGTGGAAATTCATCTTACTTCCAGTATAGAACATAGCCGTGAAATCTTTTCCATACTTTCTTTATGAAGTGTTCAGGTGATCTTCCATCACGCTCATTCAGGATGTTCTTCAGAACACATTTCTTACTCGAACATGATGGTTCTCCACTATCCAGAGTTTTACAGTTTTTAACCCAAATTTGGTAGCAGTAGTAGTAGTTTAGGACTATAATTATTTGACCCTTTTGAAACGGAGTAAGATCTTTGCCACGACCACAGGATGTGTCTTCTGTCATGGTTGTTTAAGAAATGAGAAGCTCCTCACTGCATCATGCTCTGGGTTAAATAACGTTCCGCCAGTTGAACTGAAATAAATCACGGCAGTAATTATCTAACTGAAGGCCCTTAAGTCACCATCTGGATTTAACTCAACAAACACTTATTTTTGGCCGGGCAGCGTATTTTCACATTTACAAGGTGATGTAACTGCACATGTAACTCGTTTCCATTTTGCAGTATGTAATCAGTGTCGATTCACATCCCCGTGAAACCATTCATCCTTCTTAATCTTAACTATTCATTCCACTGAATACACTGTGGTTTTGGTCTCATTGTCCTACATCCATCATAAAAACCTGAACCAAGCTTTAAAAAAAAAAAATGATACGAATGCGTCTCGGGTTGCTCTGACGCTTCCTTTGAGACCGTACAGACAACATTCACCCGGTTTTCATCTCGCACATGCACGAAGGTCACTCAGCACTTTGAAGAGTCGTGAAATACATCCTGCTGAGATATTCGTTCATCGAGTGCGCCTTATTTGTTTCGTACCGAGCACTTTGCTGGGGTTGGCGTCCAGCCGGAGGATGGCCATGGCGAGCGGGATTGTCAGCGAGATGAAGTTTTTGGAGTCGTGCAGAGCCGGACACTCGGACAGGATCAGGTAAATGCGCATGGCTTCTACGTCAGGAGGAGAGCAGGGGAGCTGAGGGATCAGCAGACTCTCGAAGCTCTTCATGGTCTGAAAAACAAACACTCCGGTCAAATGTCCGCTCGGTGGCATAATAAAAATGACGATCAAATATACACGGTGGGTAAAACAGGTGTTGGAAATTGGTAATAAAGTCTGTATTTCTAATAATATTGAAACAAATTGTACATGTGCTTTATTACACGGGACATTAAAAGCAAATCTCAAATCTACTTCTTCTTGGATCTTGGATCAAGTGATCGGCAGCTTTGTTTACGTCAGGTGTCATCGCCTCGAGAAATATCAAGTCCTATTTACTGTCCTCTATTCAGAGACTGTTTTCATCGTGACTCCAGTGATACGACAAGTTCTACAGCCATTCAATATTGTCATAAATTATAACAGAAATGACGTTTCATGGGTATATGTAAGGAATAAAAACCATAGGGTGCTGTGTTAGTTTAGTTTTTAATTTATAAATGGACGTTCAGTACAACTTTGATTTTATCAGGTTACAGTTAATGTTGGAGAACATCTACTTGACATGTTCCTGTTCTCAGTAGCTGCCTTTCTTTCTTCTCTCTCTGTCTCTCTTCAAGTTGGACACCGGAGACGCCTTTAATCTTCCTCCATGAAACACCTTCATACATGAAAACTTTACTACATCAACAATGATGATATTTCCCTTATTAAACTCCAACTTTTTATAATGGGGCTTAGATTACGCCAAGTGTCTTGCAAACAAACAAAAACAAATAAAAAGCGAGTGCTGTGATGAAAACTAATGATTTGAAGCACAAATTATCGTCAGCGCTGCTGTTCAATCAACGAGCAATCAGATCTGAACATCCAGCTGCTCTAATAGTAAAATAATGACACGAGAAATCATCTCACGTGACTAAACCCTACAACAAATTACGCAGGATAATTGTCACACTTATTAGATCGTTTAAATATTTTGCTGCAGTCTACAGTATCTATTTTTTCTCACATACTGTGCATATCATGTGCACTAACTTTGAAAAGCTGTGAAAACTTTCCAGCATGACGATAACTACTTATTCATCTTTTTGTACTTAAATCATCTTGATAACTCGCCTTTTACATTCTCTGACAATTAAGGTAACAACGTATCACTTAGGGATTTTATATGTATAAAAGGATAAATGACTAACGACTGCTCTTCCAATAAAACGCATTTCATTTCATACTGCCTTACATAAAATGCGATTTATCAGGTCTATAAATAAAACTCTGCTCGTTACTGTGCAAGTACACACCCTGTGTTTTCATCAAAGTGAACAGTGAGTTAAGTTTGCCCGACAGGTACGAACTCCCATGTGCTATTAAAAGGCTGCTCTTTCTTATGATGACTCATCTGTTGAAATAAAAAAAAAAAAAAAATTCAAAAAGAAAATCTCTCCTTGCGCCTGGAGCAAACTCTTCCAAAAACCTGTCTCCAGCTGGGAAATTAGTGAAACATGAGCAGCGTTCCCAGGCTTGTCCTTGGAGTCAAATATATGACAATCATAAAAATAAAAGAAGTAAACTCAAGCTGTATCATGTTCGTGAGCTGTTCACATTCTGTACAGCAGCTGTGTTTTTTCTAGACCTCAACGTCATGCATGGTGATGAATGTGCTCGTGTTCTGTACCTGCTCCAGCAGCCGCGAGTACGCCGGCTTCATCAGGATCTCGAACAGCAGCCTGACGGAGTTCAGGTCGATTCCCGGGACTTTGGGGTTGGTTTTAAAATGAACGTCATCGCTGCAAAAGACGGAAGAACAGTCTTATACGCTACCGCTTGAACTCCATGATTGTTATCTGATGTTTATTTCTTTCTACACTGTAAAACAACACTGAAGACGTTTATCCAAAACACACAATAATCTCCTCTGAACAGTTGATATTGAGATGTTTATCTGCTACTTCTGCTCTGTAAAGCTTCTTGACGGCTCTAATCTGAGCTGCTGGTTGTTAATTGGTGATTTCTGAGGCTGGTGACTCTAAATGAGCTTCTCCTCTGCAGCAGTAAGTTTTGGTCTCGCTGTCCTGGGAAGGTCTTCATGAGAGACAGTTTCATCCTGGAGCGCGATGGGGTTTACACA
>JAAGKR010003801.1:26383-69539 GCA_011419295.1 Clarias macrocephalus
CAAAGACATACAGGACTCACTTTGTCGGACTTACGAGCAAATCCGACTTATGGACAAATCCGACTTACGGACAAATCCGACTTACGGACAAATCCGACTTACGGACAAATCCGACGTACGAACGTGCTCCCTGAACAGAACCGGTTTGCACGTTGGTGACTACCTGTACAACAGTAACTATTTAGTATAAAGTCCTTTATTTTTCAAAACCGGCTGGATCCGGTTTGACATGGATTCAAAAAGACGTCTGCGGTGTCTCTGGTGTCCCCCCGCCCAGTCCATGCTCGCTTGATCGCTTCCTGGAGATCATGTACAGAAATTTGCCACAGGAGTGCACAGTTCACTCGGGAACTTCGGAGTTTTAGCCCTTTATTTTTTTCAGAGGTGAACCTAAAGCCGGGGTGGCTTTAGAAAGTGAAGGTCCTGCTTTATACTTGTTCCATCCTTTAACTAAACCAGCTGATTCTAATTAGCACAACTCTTCAGCCAGAACTAATCAGTGACATCACCTGCTTTAGTGCACAGGGAGAACTTTAATACATGGCATATGTTGTTTTAATACTCTAACCCACCACTGTACATGTGCGTTCTAGTTACTGTTTGGGTAGAAGATGCCTTTTTGTGGTTTTGTCGTTAAAAGAAAGAATAAACTTCAAAATTTGGCAGCACTTTTGACAGAATATGCACCATAAAGTGTAGCATTTTTAGATGATTGGATTACGACCCACTGGAAGCAAAAAATCCAATACTGAAGATTAAAGTACAGAAACGTGTCAAAGCAGGAAACGTCTTAATTCTCCAAGCCACAGGAAAAGCCTCGGATATCTTAAACTGGTAATTGTAAAGTCTAGTAAAACTTAAACCCCGGTGAAATGGGCAATAACTCAACAGATTAATCCGTTAAGGAGTCTGCAGCCGTACCTCTGTGGGAAACTCGCGCACTTTAACCAGAGCAGCCGTCCTATTCTTAAACACTTATCTTGGATCAAATGTGATGTGACAGCCATCTAAGGTTTTGTGTTTACATTATAGCTGCAGTAATGTTCCTCAAAATGATGTCCAACTAAAACACAAAGGCGCATTTCTCCAGTTTTTCCCACCTTACACTTTAATTAGCGTTACGTTACTCCTCAATTTAATTTCATGAAAAAGTTTTGGTTTGAGTGTCAAAACCAAACTTACTACCACTAGCTATTTCTGTTCGGGGGGGGGAGGGGGAGGTTTGTGGGGGGTTGTGGGGGGTCATATGATCCACAGTTGTGTGTTTTTGCTTCTAGCTGTATGTGACGGGTTTTGTTGTTTCCAGGAGCACATGATCCTCTGCAGGTTTGCGGACCAGACGGCTGTCCAGCTTCCCCCTGAGCGCCGCTTAATCGGTGAGTTTCACTGAGACATGCTTATACGGTACGGGTCAAAAGTTTCATTTATTGTTCACAACAAACATGATTTCACAAGCGGGGAATGTGACGCACACACACCACCAGGCACTTTTGAGTTTATACAAATTGGTGCCAAAAAAAAAACACTTTGATTTTTATTACAGCATGAAAAAAAAAAACACTTTTTTTTTTGATGAAAGAAGTCAGAGGACTGATTCAAGCGGACAGGAACTTTAATCTTTACAATCGTGATGAGCAGCAAAGCATCTCGGCACGGAGGAGAACCTGCTGATCTGTAAGGTGGATGGACAAAAGTCCACACTGGGTGCCTCTCCTGTCAGGTTAATAGAAACATTTTAGAAACCAAAGAAAGTGATGTATTTCCCACCCAAGTCGAAACATCTCTACTCATAATCCCTGTCTTTAACCTCCTGCGCCACAGAACTACCTGCTTATGCACATTTCAATTAAAACAAACACGTCTCATCACATTCATTGGTTTTATGTGAATTTTTTTCAACGTTGAGTTTCAGTCCAATATAAACGGAGTGTGTGTGGATATTGTTGACGTGCAGATGAAGCCAGCAGCACTTAGTCTCCCACTGTGATGGCTCTCCATCACACCGCGCGCCGCCGCCGCCGCCTCATTGCACTGAAGAGCTCTCGTTCAGATTGGATGATCCGTCACTCCTGCCTCCGATGCTCATCCTTTGCAGCAACCAGAGTGATGCACTGTCCTCTTCTACACACACACACACACACACACACACACACACACACACACACACACACACACACACACACACAGTGTATATACAAATAAAGTCTTCCCTGGTGCCTGTTTGATTTTTATTACAGCATGAAGCTGATCCGCTCCAACATCTCTGTAGCTCCTGATGTAACACAGTATTATGTTAGGAAGACGGAGTGAGATTTTAGAGCTGCGATGTACAGCATACGAAGACGTGCTGACATTTACAGTTTAGCCTTAACTGAATGAAACTCGTACAACAATTAAAATTGAACATCATACAAACATCAAAATAATAAATAATCATATCAAAGTTACTCAACTATTATAATAGTGTTATCATAGTTATTCAAATCATGTAACGAAAATCAAAGGGTTTTATACCGATGTTCACAACTAAACTTATTTTGTGTTTTATGCGTATACACTGGGCAGCGCGGTGGTTTAACGGTTCGCACTGTCGCCTCGCGCCTCCGGATTCCGGGTTCAATTCCCACTTCGAGGTCTGTGCATGTTCTCCCCCTGTCTGGTGGGTTTCCTCCGGGTACTCCGGTTTCCTCCCACAGTCTAAAGGCTGATTGGCGTTCCCAAATGTCGCCCGTAGTGTGGGTGTGTGTGGGTGTGTGTGGGTGTGTGTGGGTGTGTGTGGGTGTGTGTGGGTGTGTGTGGGTGTGTGTGGGTGTGTGTGGGTGTGTGTTTGTGTGTGTTTGTGTGTGGGTGTGTGTGGGTGGGTGTGTGTGTGTGTGTGGGTGTGTGTGGGTGTGTGTGGGTGTGTGTGGGTGTGTGTTTGTGTGTGTTTGTGTGTGGGTGTGTGTGGGTGGGTGTGTGTGTGTGTGTGGGTGTGTGTGGGTGTGTGTGGGTGTGTGTGGGTGTGTGTTTGTGTGTGTTTGTGTGTGGGTGTGTGTGGGTGGGTGTGTGTGTGTGTGTGGGTGTGTGTGGGTGTGTGTGGGTGTGTGTGGGTGTGTGTTTGTGTGTGTTTGTGTGTGGGTGTGTGTGGGTGGGTGTGTGTGTGTGTGTGGGTGTGTGTGGGTGTGTGTGGGTGTGTGTGGGTGTGTGTTTGTGTGTGTTTGTGTGTGGGTGTGTGTGGGTGGGTGTGTGTGTGTGTGTGGGTGTGTGTGGGTGTGTGTGGGTGTGTGTGGGTGTGTGTTTGTGTGTGTTTGTGTGTGGGTGTGTGTGGGTGGGTGTGTGTGTGTGTGTGGGTGTGTGTGGGTGTGTGTGGGTGTGTGTGGGTGTGTGTTTGTGTGTGTTTGTGTGTGGGTGTGTGTGGGTGGGTGTGTGTGTGTGTGTGGGTGTGTGTGGGTGTGTGTGGGTGTGTGTGGGTGTGTGTTTGTGTGTGTTTGTGTGTGGGTGTGTGTGGGTGGGTGTGTGTGTGTGTGTGGGTGTGTGTGGGTGTGTGTGGGTGTGTGTGGGTGTGTGTTTGTGTGTGTTTGTGTGTGGGTGTGTGTGGGTGGGTGTGTGTGTGTGTGTGGGTGTGTGTGCGCGCGCGCTCTTGGATGGATTGGCACCCCGTCCATGGTGTACCCGGTCTCGTGTCCCGAGTCTCCTGGGATAGGCTCCGCCCCTCGCGACTCTTGTTAGCCTCAGTGGTAATTCCGTCTTATTAGTTTGTTGTTGTTGTTTATTCATTCATTTATTCGATCATTTGCTAATTTATTTGTTTATTCGTTTGTTTCTTCACTTGTTTATCTCTGGATTATGGATCTGGACCTTGTACCTGGGTATGTGCTAGAAATACCGGAGTGGTTTAAAATGTGCCTTGCCTAAAAATGACATGATTTAAACAGGATTTTAATAAAAAACAAACACAAAAAAAAAACATGTTTGTCAAGTTGTAGCATCTGTCTAGTTTGTCTCATGTAACACTCGTTTCTTAGATCCACGAGGGTGCGCGAGCCGGAGCCTCGGCCGTGCCGCGCGCCGTCCTGTGATGGAGGCAGCTGTTTGGAGTAATCCCAGAAAGAGACTCAAATTAGGTCTAAATTAGACCACAACTGTTTTTGTCAGATGGAGGAAAGTAGAATCCTCCAAATAAAACTTGGAAGAATAATAACACGCTCCGCAATATAGGCCAGATGAAGAGAAGGGAAAAGTGATGATGCCGAGAAGAACAGTGTGACAAACATGATTAAGTGTAGGTGCGTACGAGGCACTGCGCATTTCCCTCCAGACAGAACTAATACTTTCTAGTTCCAGAGTTTTGTCTTCTAGCTTTGAACATAATCTACTTTTATACTTCCAGGACTTTTATATTACGACATCCTGCCACCTGTGAAGGTGCACTTATGCATCAGACGCTGCTTTCAGAGCATCGCGAGTCCAGTGGGTGGAACTGAGCAGGACTCAGTGGCCGGCTGTGGGACTGTCGTGGGTAGAAACACGTAGCCTTTAGCGCCCGTCTCTAGCCCTTCCCGTGTGCGCACGCGTGTGTGTGTGTCACAGAGGGTTGGATGTACAGTACAGTAGCGAGGCTATTAGTGTACTACATTTCCTAAAGTGAAGCGAGCACGCTGTTCCTATTAAAGCTGCAGTGGAACAGGGTTATGGACGTGTAGTGGAGACGAACCATCCATCCCCTTCATTTCTGAATGTGCAAAACATGGCAACAGTTAGAGTCTTTTTGTTTGTTTTGTTCTCTTTATTATTTGAGCAAACAGTCTGAGATTCGTGTTTTTGTCTGAGACTAATGATCCTAAAGCCCTGGAGGTTCGGCACATTGTGCCTTGAGATTCTTTTCTGCTCACTACAGTTGCAAAGAGTCATTATTTACGTTCCTATAGACTTCCTGTCAGCTCAAAGCAGGCTGGTGATTTTTCCTTGTCCTCTCTTATCAAAAAGGCATTTTCAGGCACAGAAGTGTCGCCACTGGGTGTTTGCTTTCCCCCCCACACACACACCCTGTAGTGTAAACTCTGGGGAATGTTGTGTGTGATAATGCTAATCTTTTGAACGAGCACGTGAAAGTAGCCGTACTGCTTTAGTGATTTCCTGCTTGCGGCCTTATTGGATATACTTTGTACATTACAAATATATATATATACATATATATATAAACTAGGGATCAGTATCCACTGATGCAGACACGTCTTCAGATAGCAACATCCACAGAAAGGACATATTAGATACAAACACTTCCTGGCTGAAAACAAGTCACCATTTCAGAACAGTGAATATAATATATATATATATATATATATATTTTTTTTTTTTTTTTTTTTTTAAAGAGAGATTAGAAGTTACTGGACAAAACAATGGAAAAAGGTCATGTGACCTGATGAGTCCAGACTGAGTCTGTTCCAGAGTGATGGGCGTGTCAGGGTGAGAAGGGAAGCGCATGAAGCGATGCTCCCATCATGCATAGTGTCCACTGTACAAGCCTCTGGAGACAGTGTTATGATCTGGGGTCGCTTCAGTCGCTCAGGTCGAGACTCAGCAACGTTATGTGGAGATAAAATGAAGTCACATGACCACCTGAATGTACTGAATCAGCAGCACATCACATCTGTGGAGGGTTTCTGCTCCCCATATTCCAGGACTCGGAGTGTAAAAGAGCGGCTCTGGGAGCGCGAGGAATCATCTATAAACTGGCCACCACATTGTAATTAAATAAAATGGATATGAAAGTGTGATTTTATTGATACATTTATTTTTTTGTTTGTTTGTTTGTTTGTGAACCGGCAGTGTATAAGAAGCTGTAGGTTTTTTTCCATAACAAAATATTGTAATAATAAACGTTAAATAATATAACTGTTAAAATGCTTTTACAAAACTAAATAGGAATAAATATTAAATAATAATATACATAGGAAATGATTTAGACACTGATACATGATATGTTTTATCCTGTTGATACTGTTTGTAAGATGGTTTATTACATGAATGTATTTATTATATCAGAGAGCTGATTAATCACCCGTAAGGCTCATACACTGGTGATGTCTTCAGACTGCGCTGTCATGACCGCTCGCTCTTTTCCCTGTCCAGGGAAACGCTGCATGGGTTTGGTGGACTTGGACCGCGGTTGGGCTGCTGAGACTCGCGGTTACTCGGTGAAGGTGATGACCATGGAGCCTGAGAGCTGCTCCCCCAAGAACAACATGCTAGTCGGGGTCCCAGCCGAGCATCTCCATTCAACGAACACGGGGTGTAGACTGGAGCCTTGAGGAACACCTTAGAATTAGATCTTTCAGGATCAAGCGATAGCTCTGAAGATGTCTATAGAATGTGAGGCTTCAGAGCAAACTTTTAGAAATAAAATGATTTTTTTTTGTTTTCTTTTTGTTTTTCTAAATGATGCAGGAATGGATTCTTTTCTCAGGCTAATCAATATGCATTGACACGTTTATTGTGTGTTTTTATTTTCATAACCGCAATTTAACTGCATTAAATGTTGAGTGGAATCCAGCTGTGCAGTTATAAGGAAATAATCAGTGACTGGGTGCTGCGATGCTTATGTCATTATTTTCCCTCTTCCAGCAAAGTGTTTCATTCCCCTCATATGACAAATATTTTTTGATTTATAAATGATTAAATGTACTTGTAACCATTTAAAGTAACCGTTAAATGGGACATATTATGGGGGGAAAAATCACTTTTAGACATACAGATGGGTCTGTGTCCAGGGTTTAAGTAAGCTCATTTGCTTCCCCCCCCCCCTCCCAATGTGACCTCATAAAAGAGAAACCGCCCACCAGCTTGTTGCTGAGCATCGTTCAGCTCCGTGTTTATCTGGTGTGGTGTGGATCAGAAGTAGGAAATTTACGTAAATGCTAAAGCAGGTTGTTCAGAGCAGGAGTGAAGCAGACGGAGGGGTATTTCAGTTTGGGCATTAACAGAGACACTTGGGGAAACTCTGACAGCTGTGTTACGTTGTTAAAGAAAAATAAAGTATCGGACATCTGCAAATCAAGTTATTATTCACATTTAGGCTCTTAGCCAGAGTGACGTACGTTGTGCTCAAGTTCCAGTCATTGGATGGATCCTTCCACTGGGTTACTAACTAAGTACCAATCAGGGATTTTTTTCTGTTGGGGGGGGGGGGGCGGGTATGGGAAGGAGAGATTAACCCAAGCACTGAAGAAAGTCGTCGTTTAAAGACTCAGCTGTACGGACATCTAGAGGACGTTCAAACAGAACAGAAAAGAGTCTAGAGACGGTGGGACCAGACGAGCAGTGCTGGGGGGGGCATGGGGGGGGGGTCATGGTGCGGTGCGAGGTGTGATTAGAGCTGAGAGGTGTGTGGGTGCCGGTGGCATGTTTTGTAGGCAATTTATAACTGATGTAATCTATTGTTCCTTCACCAGCCTCTGTTTTTATCTTTTGGAGTTTAATAAAGATTTCAAGTTCTTGACATGACGACGCTCTTTATGGTGGAAAACTTACAAACATTACAAACAGAATCCTTCCAGAAGTTCAATTCGAACCAGGACTTGTGACAAAAGGCATAAAACTGAAAACCTCAAGCTCAGTACGGTTGAGACTCTCAGTCGCAGTAAAACATCTGACCGGTGCAAACGTTTTAAAGAAGGCCGTACGTCCGTGAATGACGATCCCGGCCGAGGTGTCTCGGAGCAGTCAAGCGGAACGCCTCGTCCCCCGTACAGTCCTGACCTCACTCCAAGACATTTCCACATTTTTGGAAAAGACATTAAAGGAGTTCCTGGGAGGCCGGCGTTCCAGACGTGAAGTGAAGCAGGTCCCATCATGGCTCTAGCATACTGAGGAAACGTTCTACCACGTCCAAGCACTAGTGAAACACTGGCACAAGTGCATTAGTGCATCAGGGGATCAGTGTGTAGACCGCTGTAGTATAAGTATGTCCTGTCTGGTCCTCGGGCCCCTGATTTGCTAAATGTCTCCTGAAGCCCAAACCACCCCGACTCCGAACAAACCGGCTCAATCACCTTAATAAATTAGGACTTGCTTCACGCGCTGTTTGCAAACGAGGCTTTATTGGATCGTGTAAAGCCATCCGGCGTATTTCTCATTATAAAAAGAACAAAAGACGTCGTCTCCGAAGAACCAGTCCCGTCCCACTTATTACTGATGTAAAATTATTCATTATAATCTGCTGCTCCTCCTCGCAGGAAGACTGCATTTTTAATTTGTTCTTTTCAAAAGTGGCCCGTTGGGGACGACTACAGGAGGCTATTAATGATGACGCACGTGGTTGGAAGCGTTTCGGAGACGCGTCTCTCCGGTGCGTCGGCTCCCCTGAATGTTCGATCAGTTTGTAGATTATGTACAGTAAAGGTCATCTCATTACATTGGACTAGAGCGAGATGTGCCGCACAGTAACTCTGCTCTCCCTCTGTTCTCTCTCCCTGTGTGTGTTTATTGACCCTTTTGATGGACGTATTGTTATTTCTCTCGCGCACACACACACACACACACACACACACACACACACACACACACTCCTGCATTTCCTCAGACCATAACAGCCATAGTGTCACATTGGATATAGAGCAGGGAAATTGCTCCTGCAGTGTGAGGAAGTGGCTGCGTCTCCGTGTATGATACACACACACACACACACCAGGCTGGCAAAGCTCATCTGAATTCCGCTGGCGAAGTCTGTCTCTCTCCGGGATTGAATAGCTGGAGACGCTGGAGGTTTTTTTCAAGGAGAAGGAAGCGTGTGGGAAACCCTGCAGCGTGTAGAGAGACACTTCCTGCCGCTGAGAGGAAATGGACTTTTACTCTCTCACTTTTAAGACGGAATGCAGGTGTGAATTACACAAAGTCGACAGTTTATTAGCGCCGCGATTTGTATAATTCAGACGTTGCGATGGATTAAGCATCGCTTCTCATGCAGATGAGACCTATTGAGTTCCGTGCTGCTGTTCATCATGTCTCCCCGCCGTCATTATCTCTCATTATGGAGAAAACAAAAGCAAGTGCCTGGAGTGAGTCGTCTCATTTAGCACAGGGAGAGAAAGCAGGCGCTGTCTGAAAGGCTTAAAGTGCCGAGTGACCTTATAGGTTTATTAATGTCTCCGTGACCTTTAATACCTTATGTCATTTCAATTTGGTTTAAATTTCATGGCTATGGATTGAATTAATTTTCCATATCCAGCTGCAGCTCCGATACTGCAGGTGCTTGATTGTATTTTCTTTTGCTTCGGTGACTTTTAGCCCCCAGCTCCCTCTACAGCGCATTTATTTTTTGCTACTATTGTTTGATAAATCAGAAACTTTTCGCATGATCTTTCTTTTTCAGTAAAGTGATTGAAAAAGATTGTTTCATCGTTTTTGTAAATTGTTAAAAAAAAAAAAAAAGAAAGAAAAACATTTTTTTTATTATTTATTCCCAGTTTCCCATTTCCAGTAATAAATTTAGTGCATTACTGTACACTCTGCAGAATGGAAAGTGACTTCAATATTTAATTACCATAATAAAGCCCTAAATTCATATTCATAATAAAATCAGAACTACATACATAAACTACTTTGTACATTAAAGCAGGAATTATATTGCTGCAGTCTGATGTGAAACGGGTTTATAAGGAGCTCCAACCTGAATGATGTCACAGTAAATGAGTGTAATGATTGGATCGGCTCGACATTATACAGTATTACACTGCTGTAATGTCACCTGTGCTCATGACCGAAAGCGCAAACGGCTGAACTGGGTTTTCTTAGGAGGGTATCTGACTTTTCTCTCAGAGATTCTTGCAGGATGAGACGCTCGATCATCCGTCAGAAACTCGGAGTAGAACTGATGCTCCTAGGCGTGTTAAAGGAGTCCGTTGATGTTGTTCTGGTAAAAGGGGAGGTTCGGGGTTCCCTGCTGGAACTGAGACCCCTGTGACCCGATTTCAGATGAGCGGTTGAAGATGGATGGAAGGATTTTATGGATAGTTTGTTAGTTACCTCAAGTTATGTCAAGGCCGAAAATAATGTGAAATTTTTCCAACTAAAATTTTAGCTCAGCTGGGGTCAGACGATTGTATGTTCAACATAAGTTAATATTTGTTAAAACATCTACCAGAAGAAGAAGAGCTGAAATGAAGCAAAAAACAAAGTACTTTCAGTTTTTGACCCCAATATACAGTGTATATATACAGTACAGCTCTGGAACTAATACCACTGCAGTTTACTCCAGAAAGCTTCTGGAACGTCATCAAGAGGAAGATGGAGGGCCAGAAACCATCTCGTTTTTTTTTTTTTGCAAAAAGAGTGGAATAAAGCAGTGTGACAGCGATGTGAAAAACAGCTGAAGAGCCAAAACACATGAAAGCTGTAACTGCAAATTGTGGTTATTGTTCCACCACGTGGATGTGAGACCGTGTGCCATTCCAGAGGACAGACGCGTCCACATTAGAGTCTGATTGTAATTATGACCGTGAACATGACGTACAAATCCGATCTGATCATGTGAATGTATCGTTTCTTTCAGTGTCTTGTAACCTCGATTGTTTACAGCATTTCCTTATTACAGAGCGAATCAACAAACATTGTACATTTTTTTTATTTATACAGGGGCTTAAACATGAATTTGCCCGGTTTTTTTTTTTTTTTTTTTGCATATTTGTCAGATCATCAAACAAATTTGAACATTACACAAAGATTATCCAAGTAAATACAAACTGCACTTTTTAAATGAGTTAATTTATTACAGGGGGGGAAAAAGCCATCTAAATAATTTAGCCACATTTTTTGGACAGCAGAGTTAAATTTCCGTTGCCACACCAAGACCCGATTACTGCCAGACCAAGAAATCACAGAACCTGTCTGATCTAAAGAAATTCAAGAACAGAAGAGAAACAAGGTGATTGGTGTGTATCAGTCTGTACAGGGTTACAGAGACATTTCTAAGGCTTTGGGACTCCAGTGAACCGCCGTGAGAGACGTTATACACGAACGGAGAAAACTTGGAACCGAAATGACTCCAGGAGCACGACGACGCCTCATCCAGGAGCTCATAAGAGAACCAGAACAACATCTAAAGACCTGCAGGTCTCACTCGCCTCAGTTAAGGTCAGTGTTTAGGATTCAACAATAAGAACGAGACTGGGGGACAAAAATGGCGTCCATGGGAGAGTTTAAAGATGAAAGCCACCGCTGACCAAAAAGAACAACAATTATTTTGATTATCCCCAAGAGATTCTGTGGACTGATGAGACAAAAGTTGAACTTTTTGGAAGCTGTGTGTCCTTTTACATCTGGTTTAAAACTAACACATAAAAAGAACAACATCGTGCCAACAGTGAGACATGGTGGTGGTAGCGTGATGGTCTCGGCCTTTACAGCTTCAGAACCTGGACGACTCGCTGTAACTGATGGAGCCATGAATCCTGCGCTGCACCAGAAAATCCTGAAGGACCACCAATGTCAGACCATCAGTTTGTGACCTCAAGGTCAAACGCACTCGGATTACGCAACGAGACAACGATCAGAAACACACCAGCAAGTCCACCGCAAAAAAAGGTGGCTCAAAAAAGAAGGTTTTGTAGAGGCCTAGTCAAAGTCCGGACACAAATCTGATCCTTAAACAGGTCGTTCATGCTTGAAAACCCTCCAATGCGGCTGAATTAAAACGATTCTGCAAAAAAGAGCGGGCCAGAATTCCTCCACAGTGACCTGAGCGACTCCGTGCCAGTCATCACAAACACTGTTTTACGGTTGTTGCCGCCAAGGACAGTTGTTAGGTTTAGGAGTTAATCACTTCTTTACATAGTACCAGTCAGATTTGAACAGCTGTTTTTAATAAATAAAGTTTTACTTGGGTTATCTTTGTGTAATAGGACAATTTGTTTGATAATCTAAAACATTGAAGTGTGACCAATATGCAAAAAAATAAAATCAGGAAGGGACAAATAGTTTTTCATGGCTCAGTAAAGAAAAGTGTGATTAGAGTGAAACACGGACACACAGCAACGCTGTACTGTATAAAACTCCGCGCTGTCTCACACGGCCGCGTGTCCTGTTCTCTCTTCATTAAATAAACGGTTTTATCTTTATGCGTCCAGGCAGCGTCTAATTCTGTAGTGAACATGAGAGAGCTGCTAGTCGAACATCACCCTGGCTGTAATGCGTCTATGACAAAAAGTTAGAGCAGATAATAAACTAAAAATAAAATTTAAATCGAGATTGTTTCTGACCAGATAACATGAAATTCAGTGGAGGTTTTCTGGCAGCAGCCTTTTATTTGAGGTATTGTTTTTACAACTCGGACCAAATGTGATCCAGGCCTTCTCAAGGACTAATATCTTTCTGGCAGCCTTGGGATTTGAACCTGCAGCCTTCTGGTAGCCTACACATGAATTTATTAAACTGTTAATCTGATATACAGGCACTAATGAGTCACGTTTCAGGAGCGTGTTTGACTCTGATGTTTCCTTCACATTGTGGCCTGTTTGGTCCAGAGGTGGAAAAAAAATCAATCAATTAATCAATCAATCAATCAATCAATCAATCTCACATCATTCAGCACTTTTATGAAATGACTTCAAAAAAAAAAAAAAGGACCTTTGTCGAAGAAACAGCAGTTTTTTATTTTACCGTGTTGTTGATTTAAAAGGAAAAGAACAACCCTCGTGTGACAGCCGTCGTACCTGTTTGTTAAAGTGTATTGAAGCGAATTCTGCTGCTGCTGCTGGGGTGAAGGTACGTCGTTATCATTAAGACAGCAATTAAGGTTAAACGCTTGAATGCTCATGAACAGTCTGTTATCTTTAATGCAATACATGTAAAAATAACTTCTCACTAATAAAGACGTTTTTTCTTCTGGTTGTTTATTTACAGGTTAGAAATAAAAGTCTGCATCAATCAGCTCTACATACAAATAACATTTTTTTTTCTTATATACGTATTGAACATCGCTGAACAGCTGTGTTTCCACTAACACACACACACACACACACACACACACACACTGCTTCCCTGTTCAAGGATCATAAAGCACAAGGCTGGTCATATTAACCGTTTTATAGTTTTGTATAGTTCTCTGTTTAAGAGGGAGTGAATTTAGACCAACAGCATGTTTACGTCACTCTGTTGAGACATGAAGGCCACGCCTCCTTCACTGTGACGGGAACAAAGGCCACGCCTCCTTCACTGTGACGGGAACAAAGGCCACGCCTCCTTCACTCTGACAGAGGAACAAAGGCCACGCCTCCTTCACTCTGACAGAGGAACAAAGGCCACGCCTCCTTCACTTTGACTGAGGAACAGAGGCCACGCCTCCTTCACTGTGATGGGAACAAAGGCCACGCCTCCTTCACTCTGACAGAGGAACAAAGGCCACGCCTCCTTCACTGTGACTGAGGAACAAAGGCCACGCCTCCTTCACTCTGACAGAGGAACAAAGGCCACGCCTCCTTCACTGTGACGGGAACAAAGGCCACGCCTCCTTCACTCTGACAGAGGAACAAAGGCCACGCCTCCTTCACTCTGACAGAGGAACAAAGGCCACGCCTCCTTCACTCTGACAGAGGAACAAAGGCCACGCCTCCTTCACTCTGACAGAGGAACAAAGGCCACGCCTCCTTCACTCTGACAGAGGAACAAAGACCACGCCTCCTTCACTGTGATGGGAACAAAGGCCACGCCTCCTTCACTCTGACAGAGGAACAGAGGCCACGCCTCCTTCACTGTGATGGGAACAAAGGCCACGCCTCCTTCACTCTGACAGAGGAACAAAGACCACGCCTCCTTCACTGTGATGGGAACAAAGGCCACGCCTCCTTCACTCTGACAGAGGAACAAAGGCCACGCCTCCTTCACTCTGACGGGAACAAAGGCCACGCCTCCTTCACTGTGACGGGAACAAAGGCCACGCCTCCTTCACTGTGACAGAGGAACAAAGGCCACGCCTCCTTCACTCTGACAGAGGAACAAAGGCCACGCCTACTTCACTTTGACTGAGGAACAGAGGCCACGCCTCCTTCACTGTGATGGGAACAAAGGCCACGCCTCCTTCACTCTGACAGAGGAACAAAGGCCACGCCTCCTTCACTCTGACAGAGGAACAAAGGCCACGCCTCCTTCACTGTGATAGAGGAACAAAGGCCACGCCTACTTCACTCTGACAGAGGAACAAAGACCACGCCTCCTTCACTGTGATGGGAACAAAGGCCACGCCTACTTCACTCTGACAGAGGAACAAAGGCCACGCCTTCTTCACTCTGACAGAAGAACAAAGGCCACACCTCCTTCACTCTGACAGAGGAACAAAGGCCACGCCTACTTCACTTTGAGGAACAGAGGCCACACCTCTTTTGCAGTGACCGAAGAATATAGGCCACGCCTTCTTCACTCTCTTAGGAAAAGAGGCCACGCCCCCTTCACTGTGATCGGAATAGAGGCCACACCTCCTCCACTGTGATGCGAGCAGAGCCCCCGCCCCTAATAGCTCACTAGTGATTAAACCGTACTGTATATGGACTGAGTCACTACCTCGGGTGTGTGACCGTGTCCCTGCCGCCCTGCTGCTGGTCAGGAATACGTTTTATAAGGAAACTACACAAAGTTTGCACCATAAGATTTGTTTAAATCGCTCTAGCGTGATAAAAGTGCAGCAATATTTCCACGTTGTTCAGGTGAAATATATAATAATTGAAATAGTTTAACAGATATAGTAGAAGTTATACTTTTGGAGCATTAATACTGTGCGTAATGTCAATACATCCTGAGATTTAATGAATAACTTCTCTAAGACTAGTGCTGGAGGCCCACACTGGTTTTAAAAGTCTGTTTAATGTTCACGTCTGATCCAGTTCACGAGCGAATGATCAGGTCTCATACAAGACGTATTCGAAGCGATAGAAAGTGAAACCGCAGGGAAGCAGAGCCGAGAAACCTTCGTCTAATAAATCAGTCACACTGCTGTTGGCTTCAATAAAGTGATCAGAAACCCTTCTAGGTTTATTTCATGATCTCCCCCACGCTGAGCTTCTGGCCTTTCTGTCACCCTGCGAGTGTTATTAGATCACGCAGCTGTTTGGCCTCGTACACCTTTTGCTTAGTCATTAAATGGAAAACTTAACATGCCTGAAGCCACTTAATTTCTCTTGCTTTGCAGTTCTATATTTGAATAGGTGTGCGTGTGTGTGTGTGTTTCTGTCTTTTAATGTGTGTATTTACACAAAAAGCCTCTGGCAACTTCACATGTCTCGTCTCAGCTTGTCAAAAACACCTGAAGCCTTGGCACATGGTTTGGGGAGGTTCACCTGAATACCCAGGAAGTGTGGCAGGGAAATAAAAAAAATAAATAAATAAAAACGTATTGATACGTATGAGTGCATACATACAGTTCGTTTTGTCTTAGGTACCCTCTGTTTGTTTTTTTCTTTTTTTCTTTTTTTTGTACAAACTTGTTATTTGTGTTTATGATTTCAATCAGTACAAAAAAAAAATATATATATATATATCTCTGATTTTCAAACGTTAGTATTCATACAACGACAAAAAAAATATATATAGGAAAATATCTGCTGGACAGAAAAGGAAGCGGCATATTATGTAAAATTTATTTGTATTTTATATACCATTATATAAATATCCATTTACTAGACAGTAGATCTTAATTTGGAAGACATCTTTGCTCTAGACCAGTTATTTTCACGTGCCTCGGACCACTTTTCACCTGGTATTGTGTGTGTTGTGCACAACAGTTGTAAACTTAAGTAATCAGTTTTGAGACGATTATAATGGCCTTAATTTTTTTCTTTAGAATTACAAAGGTTTTGTAACTAAAACACATCTGTGCAGTCAATAAATCAATATCTCATAGGGGTCTAGTAATTCATTCTTAAAATTATTAAAGACATTTTTTCATTTATTTAATTTAAGTTTTACACATACTGTTTTTGTACTTGAGTTAAAAAAAACAATAATATTATTTTTTAGACTATCAGGGTGCAAACGATAAATATAGGTTTTGTTTGTTTTTGACACAAGCATGAGTTTAATTAACAAGACCTTTTAAAAGTTTTATGGAACAAAATACTTTTCTTTGGTACTTTATGGAAAAACTCGGGCAAACAAACAAGAAGCCTAGAAATGTGTGGTAAGCTTGAGTTAAATAAAATGCAAAAATGCAATTTTCTGCTCAATTCTAACAAATCATTACTAACAAAGATGCATCGCTGTAGGAATTATTGACTGTTGCATCATGTGAAATGTAAGCGTTCATTAAATAAAATTAGCCTATATATGAGTGTACATCACCTTTTTAAAACTGTAAAAATAAAATATTTAACTCCAATATCTATTTTCCCCTCACAAGTACAGAACAATGTTTTCTTAGAACTTTTTTACTACAAGTTGTCACATTAGGGTGTCAGTAGTGATTTAATCAGCCAATTTAATTTAAAGAATGACATGCTGACATGCCGCGCCTCATACCACTGAATACAAATGAGACCACACCCCTTTGCACCATCATATAAGAGACTGTCAAAGTAGATGATTTTCCCCATATTGTCATAAATATCTATCATACTATTCAATAGATACATCAGATAAAGTCTTTCAAATAAGTAGCTTAATTTCCAAATATTAGTGAGTTAGTGTTTGCTTCTTAAAGCAACTGATGTAGAAGCAGCTGTCCCTGGGCATCACGAGTCAGTTTTCTGATTCGACTCTTTTGAACAAGTGAGTCAAATGTAGGAGTTCTGATTTGTTTGGATCAACACTCAGTAAATGTGTAGATTAGAGATTCTGAGGGTTTGGATGTAATACAGCTAGTGGGTTTAATAATAATAATAATAATAATAATAATAATAATAATAATAATAACATAATATAATAATAATAACATAATAATATAATAATAATAACTATTATTATTATCATTATTATTTTTTTATATATTTTTTTAATATTGTTGTTATTATTCTATACATAATACTATTTTATAAAATATTATTTTGCATTATTATTATTATTTGTATTATTAATAATAATAGTTGTTGTTGTTTTAGGACTGCTGTTGTTTAAGAGGTGAAACAACCCATTAACACCCATTAAGGGGTCTATGAGGTACGTTTTAATTTCTTAAGATTAGACTTGCCGTGCTGGTATCTTATAAATCATAATTTCCTTGAACGTTGTAACAGTATTTGTGGAATTACCATTTTAGTTTTAGTTTACAGGCAATTTAATAACGGATTGGATTCGGGTCAATTGTTTATAAGATGATAAACAGTGAAATCAGATCTCAGTGTAAATCACAACAATCTGATTCCCCTCATTCACACTCACACGTTTGCTATTAATGAGTATGATGACATCACATAATGTATTTACTGATTTTTTTTGGGCTCTTATAATATTGTTATTATTTATTTACATATTCCTTGTTAAATTTGCTTATACTGTTCTGTTAACTGTGGATAGTTAATTGTATTTTTGTCGCATTGTAATTGTATTATTTGTTTATTTTAAATCGAACATCACACTACAGGAACATGGGACTTGTGTACTGGGAGATCGACGCTACGCTAGTCTGCTATTTACATCCCGGTGTTACACGCGTAGCTCTCATGTGTTAGCATCAGGATCTGCTCAGTTACTCCAACTACTGCATACGTCGCCGTTTACACACAGACTTACTGTATGTTTTTGCACAGTCATTACAGTTTGCACTGTTTGTCTCTTATAGACTTGTACATCATGACTGAACTGCTATTAACCTCATTCACTCCTCCATAAACTCCTCATATATCCTGCAGTGTTCATTGCACTAATAACTTCTGGTCATTTCTCACATTACCCTGTGTGTACTGACTATATATACAGTGCTGCTCACTATTATTAGCACCCCTGGTTAAGATGTGTTCTTAAGCTTTTAATAAATTCATGTTTTATTTTAACAACGTAGAACCGCAATGCAGAAAGAGAGAAAAATCCAACATTTAAATCCAACCTTTAATTGAAGTACAGTTACTCAGTGAGGGGAAAAAAACCCACATTAAGATTGTTTTTTTTTTTTACATGAAATCATGGTGGCCACAATTATTGGCACCCCTGATGTTAATACTTCATACAACCCCAAGACAGCACTTAATCTCCTTCTATAACATTTCACAAGATTGGAGAATGCGGATAGACGGATCTTTGAACAGTCCTCTTTGCTCAATCTTTCTAGATCATCTCCTCCTGGATCCTGTCTCATGCTCTCTCCTCTTCAGCTCACCTCACAGGTTTTCAATCGGGTTGACGTCTGGGGTCTGAGATGGTGATGAGAGGAGCATGATTTTGTGTCTGCTGAACCATTTCTGTGTAGATTTTGCTACATGTTTTGGGTCATTATCCTGCTGACCCAATGTGAAATCACAGTGACGACCCACCTTCAGGTTTCTGACTGAGGACATCAGGTTTTGATTTAAAATGTTCTGGTATTTCAGAGGGTTCATGATGTCATGCACCCTAACAAGGTTCCCAGGGCCTTTGAAAGAGAAACAGGCTCACAGCATCACAGATCCTCCACCATACTTTACAGAGGGGATGAGGTGCTTTTCCACATACTCATCTTCTGTTTTACGCCAGACCCAGACAGTGTTTAGTACCAAAAAGCAGGAGTGGTGGTGCACTTTTCCACAAGACCTTCATGGAAGAGTCAGCAGAAGAAAACCTTACCTGCTTCCCCATCAGAAAATCCAACGTCGGAAGTGCTGTGGACTGATGAAGTTAAAATCGAACTCTTTGGCCACAATCAGCAAAGACTTGTTTGGAAAAAAAAAGGAGCAGCATTTCATGAAAAGATCACCTGGACAACTATTAAGCATGGGGGCGGATCTATCACGCTTTGGGGTTGTGTTGCAGCCAGTGGCACAAGAAACTGCACGGGTGGAGGGAAGAATGGATTCCACTAAATACCAGCAAATTCTGGAAGCAAACATCACACCATCTGAAAAAAAGCTGAAGCTGAAAAGAGGAGCTTCTACAACAGGACAATGATCCTAAACATACCTCGAAATCCACTATGGAAAACCTCAAAAGACGCAAGCTGAAGGTTTTGGAACGACCATCACAGTCCCTGATTTAAACATCAATGAAAATCTTAAAAGAGCCGTGCATGCAAGACGACCAAAGACTATTACAAGGAAGAATGGGAGAAAATTTGAAATAGAAGAATTGAAAGACTTTTAGCAGCTATAAAAGGTGTTTGCAAGCTGTGATATCTGCCAGAGGAGGCGTTACTGAGTACTGATTATGTAGGGTGCACAAACTTTTGCACAATGCCACAATAATGTTTTTATTTTTTTTTATCTTTGTTCAATTTATGACATAAAAAGTAACCATTCACCAGTGTTTGCTGAAAATATTGTGCATTTTTCCATTTCCAAGAGAGACTGTGTTCACATCATTTCAATTAAAACGTCACTGAAATCTGTTATTTATCAAGAGGTGCCCAAACTTTTGCATAAGACTGTAGATGGCGTCTGATGGTTGTTATGGAGACTACACTTTTAGACTACACTTTTTAGAACAGTGAGGTTTGGAGATTTATTCTTTTACTCCTGACTGTGTGGTGGTGAGATGAACTCGGGTCCTCGTCCAGCCTCGTTTCTCACCGTCCCAGTTGTTTTAAACTTCTTAATGGTTCCTCTGACTGTAAATATGGACAGATCTCCACATCAGCCTAACTTCAATGCTGTGTTCTCTTGTCTTCCCATGTTGAAGCGTGGATTAGAGAACTAGGCCTCTGTGTCACGCCATATTTATACCAAGTCGAGTCAAGTGGGCTTTTATTGTCACTTTAACGCAATACAGTTCAGTACACAGTGAAACGAAACAACGTTCCTCCAGGACCGAGGTGCTACACGCAGCATAAAGGAACAAAAACTAACTAAGAAGCCTGATTAGCCGGCTAGCTGAGACAAGACAGATCGACATTTTAAGTTAACAGGGAAACAGGAAGTCATGAATTATTCATTTAAAGTTTCTAGATCAACTTTATAAACTACAGTAAAAATGACAAAAATGCTCCAATTACATTTAGTTTATCGGAATTTATTAATTAGGTGCCAATAATTGTGTCTGGGTGATTTTGTATTTTTAAAAAAAATTTTTTTTTAGTCATGGATTTTTGTTTTATTCACTTGAGTTAAAGACAAGATTATTATTATTTTTATTTTTATTTTTTTTTACAATTTTTTGCAATTTTTGCTTCTGCAATTTAATATATATTAGAAGCCTAAGAACACCTCTTAACCAGGGGTGCCAATAATAATGACCATATACAGGTGTGTAACCTAAAACCTGCCTCTGTGTTACTGTCTCTATGGCTGCTGGAGGTCTGGACTTTCCTTCGGGATCAGTAACGTGTCTCTCTGTCCACTGTGTCTCTCTGTCCACTGTGTCTCTCTGTTTCCGATTCTCGGGAATCGATTCCCCTGAGGGAGCCGATCAAAGGGAGTCGGTTCCTTGATGAGTCTCTGATCAGCTTTGCGCGCGCGGGCAGAGTGAGAGCGCAGTGAGAGTGAGAGCACTCCGCGTACAGAGGGAGCGCACTCTCACACACACACACACACTCTCACACACTCACACACACACTCACACACACACTGCAGGGAGCAGGGTCGCAGCCCGGGGTCCGAACCTCTCAGTCCGACACTGAACCTCCTGCGCACCGCTTCATCGGGACAACCAGACCAGCGTCCTGTGTTTATTCCCCCCTCGGCGCGCTGAGACACTCACACACACACACACACTCACACACACAGGGACAGAGAGACTCGGAGCGCACGCGGACTGTCACCTGGAGCGCCGCCGCCGGTTTGTGCGTAAAAACGCGCGGAAATGTTGCTGAAGTTGCTCGTGTTGTGGATAAGCTGGGTCGGGCTGCGGGCAGAGTTTGATGGAGGGTAAGCATCAGGATTCTCTTCTCTTATTGGAATGATTTTATTACCTAAAAAAAAAATAGAAAAAATAATAATAAAACCCCGCTGTGTGTAGAGTTTAATCCGAGCGGATGAGACGTTGTCGGATCATTTAGGATTTAAACCGAGACCCGATTCATTACCGTGACCGCGGGAACAACTGATGCAGCCTGAACATCTCCATCCTGAGAAACTCTCTACTGTAGTCACACTGCGATTTACACTGACGCTCCCTCCTTATACTGTACACGGCTGATCCCTATAGACCCGATCAGCGTCTTTAACCAGGAAGAGGATCACATTCGTTCATTCGTTCATTCACTCATTTATTCGTTCATTCATTTATTTATTTATTTATTTATTTATGATTTAATACCCAACAGTCCTCACATGAGGATGGTACGAGGACATATAGACAGTGAAGTTGGGAGAGAATGTCCTCATAGGGATATATATACAGAGTCAGCCAAAAACATGTACAGTACACACGCTTCAGAAAAAGAAACAACTTGTATAAATATTTAAATACTAAATTTATTGCTGTATGATATAATATTGTGATAATAATAAGATGATAATAATATTATATTGATATATTGTACATCAGACTATTTTTTTTTCTTTTCCTGAAGTGTGTATACATTGTTTTGGCTCACTCTGTATATTCATACATACATACATATAACATACATATAACATACATACATATAACATACATACTTACATACTGTACATAAGTACCTGAAATGTTTCATTTCTTGTGTTATTGAAATTCCTTCATGAAAATCAGTCATTTTCGCTTATCATTAAGATATTCTTTTACTTATATTTTATTTATTCGGTTTCAACAATGATAAACAACGGGCGAAGCAGACAACTCTGCATCATTCTCACACACTATACTGTTTTCCAAAACATTTAAAGTCGGCACAGGAAGTCTGATTTGAGTGCAGGTGTGAATTAATGTTTCCTTCTCGCTGAAAGTTACGACTGAAAGGCTCCCCGGATTGCCGGCTTTTGACTTCGTCATGTCCTAACATGAAATGCTGAACTATGTGAGGAGGCACACTACAAACCACACACACACACACACACACACACACACACACACACACACACACACACGCCAAACCCCTCCAGAGAGCTCCCCGAGCCTCACATGAACCTAACCCTGATCTCAGATTATTATTGCAGGTCAAATTCTTCCTCTGCAATAACGCTCGCTCTCTTTAGGGTGAAGCGGAATTGACGTGCCCTATTTATGGATCACAAACTTGGCTTTCTGCACCCCCTAATAGCCACGTTTACCCTGGGGGACTTTTTTAAAATGTATGTTTCATGCTCTTGCATCATGCTGCTTTATTAATACACCTAAGCTTAACTTTCTCTGGTCATGTGGTGCTGCAGTGTCTCAGCTTACAGCTACTAGGTTTCCTTGTGCGTCCTGTTCCTGGAGTTCCCCTGTGCAAACACACCTGACCCGAATCATCAGCAGGTCATTATGGGTGTGAGCAGGGAAACACTAAAAAGGATGTTCCCAGTGCAGGCTGGGTAAACAAGAGCTTACTGGTGAACGCTGTGAATCATTCGTCATGTCCGGAGGGTTTAGAGAACCATAAATATTACTCGGCCACCCAAGCGGTAACAGAAAGGAGGAATGCTGAACTTTTGTAAAATAATCATTTATTTTAGCCTTCGAAAAACAAAACGATGACCAGTTGACTGATTGTCTTCTCAGTTAATAATAATTTTTTCTTCCAGTTTGCTTGTCACTGTTCTGCTCTTCGCAGATGCAGAACTTTCTCAGCGATTTCACGTGAATATTCATAAGTTAACCACAGGGATGCTGGATTTTAACGCAATCTCAGTCACCGCTGGACCGGTAAAAAAAAAAACAAAGTCCTCATTTGCTTTGAGTATTTGCCAGACATTAATGTGACCTGATTAGACGAAAAGTTAGAATAGTGTCTTGGGGATTGACGATGGCACTCGACACAGTCTGAAAGAAGGAAGCCCTTAAAAGAATGTTAAAGCTGGCCACTTTTAAGTGTCCTCGGTTGTCTAGGAGAAGCAGGCAACTGAGAGGTTTCTATTGAGGAAAGTTCCAAGTAGAATATCTTTAGGAAGATGTAAGTACCCTCATCCAGGAACCACTGGAGAAGCTTTAAAGTGCAGAATCTGTTTTTTGAATCCTGAATACCTTAAAAACAAACAAAAAAAGAATTCTTACCTTACTTTAAGGACCCTATATGCTTAGAAAATTTGGAACCTCCTAAGGATTCTGTAGTTGTCCTGTTCAGGGAGCTTGAAAAGGTCTTGTGTACTGTAGAATCCTTCAACTGAGGGTTTTTTTCTAATAGATATGATTTTAAATAGAATCCTTTAATAAAGCTAAAAATCTTTAAACTGTACTTTCACCATCCAGGTCACTTTACTTTCTTGTAAATTTAGAAAACTTAATGGTTCATCAATTGTATTTCCGAAGGTACTCTTAAAGGTTCCCAGTAGAACCACATAACATCAGTGTTTAATGTTAAGGATTTCCAAGTAGTACCGTATTCCTGATCTGAGGAACCACTTCATTATCCAATGTACCCTTAACCCTTAAAAGTCTTTATTTCAGGGCTCACTGGATAATAAAAGGTTTCCTAGCTTCCAAACGGGGTCTTTGAGTAGGACCTCCGCTCTAGGGCTAATCAGTTAACTTTGAACACTTTAATCCTTTTAAAATATCAATGATATTCATTTAACTCGATACAGTACTGTGGAAAGGGGAAAGGTCTCGATCCACTCCTCATTTCTTCATATTTTACTTTCCAGATTTTCTTCTATTTTTTTTACTGTAATCTTTAGGAATAGTTATCCAGGCTCCAGTAAGGCTTTATTGTTTGTTTGTTTGTTTGTTTGTTTGTTTGTTTGTTTGTTTGTTTGTTTGTTTGTTTAGCCATACCGTGCGCTATGAGTCATGCAGGGATAAAGAACTGAACGAGAGGGGAAATGAGGTTCCTGCTGAGGTTGTTTCATAAAAACACCTGCCTTGTTTTTAAACTGTATTTGGTCAGTTTGCAGCCTGTCGCAGAAAAACATTCCCTTTCCCACTGCTTTCATTTATTCTACATCATTTAACTTCATTTAATTTAATATGAAGAAATGAAGGGATTCAAAACCTTCTGTTTAACGTTAGTGTGTGTAGCTGATGAATGTGTCATTTTCTTTCCTTTTTATATGATTTTTTTTTTTGTATGCATACAAGGGTTCAGTTAAAAAAAAAAAAATCCGGTGGATCTCATATGGAATCAGAATGCTGACATTTTTAGTGCTGGCTGCTGAGCGCATAATCTGCTTGCATTAACCCTCCTGCATGCTTTATTAATGCCAGCCATGATGGACGGAGCTTGTCACCAAAGTCATTATTTGCCAATTTCCACTACTTATAAACCTGCTTCACTTGCCTCAATCTAAATTCATCGACATGATAGTCTCTAAAAAAAAAGTGCTACGCAAGATCTATTCATTACTTCCTGTCCTTTGGCAGGGCCGTTTAGAAGTCGTGTCTAATGGGCCGAGAAACACCTAAACTGCATGCAAGCATTTTTTACCCCAATGACAGAATTAATCAATAATAATGAAAAAAATCCTCATTCTAGAAGTTTACTCTGAATCGAGCAGTCCTTTGTGGTGTTTGGAATTTTAGTTCAAGGTCACAGGAGTCACATCCTGTAGATCAGTGGTTCCCAAACCTGGTCCTGGTGGACCCCCTGTCCTGCATATTTTATTGTTTATTTCTGCGCTGTCACACCCAGGTCAATTCAGAAAGTTCTCATAAAAGGCTGATTTGTTCATTCAGGTGTCTAATAAAGCCCTAAAATGTGCAGGGCAGGGCAGGGCAGGGCAGGGCAGGGCAGGGCAGGACGTCCTCCAGGACCAGGGATGGGAACCACTGATGTAGGTCATGTTCCCACTTGTGCCCTGACTGTCAATTAACGAGCAACTCACTGCAAACAAGCGATCCATTTTTTAAAGTCATTCCAACATTTTTTTTAGTCTACACCAAACGTTACACCAGTCGTTAGACTCGGGCCTTGGGAAACGGAAAACAGCTTGAATCAGTGATTCCCGTAACCAGAACAGGTGCAGTTTCCTCGGTTTTGAATGAGACCTGGTTAATTTCTGGGTAATTTTAGTGCAAATTGTAAAAGAAATTAACAAAGGACTCAGAGATACGAGACACTCAAAGACATCCAAGTCAGACTGGGACCTGAGATGAAAACTCTTCTGAGTGAAGATGTAGCTGTAACTGTACATGTGAAGTAAAACTGATTGACATTTACAGAACACTTTAACCACAGTAAAACATTTTAAGAATGATCATGAATGTGCTGCACGTTCTCATGCACATTCAGTGAGAATGAAAACGATCTCAGATTTTTTTCCAGGATGATGCACAAGCTCACACTGCCCCCTGCACCACTCGCACTGGGAGTTACTGCCACACCAGTCGTACAGTCCCGTCCTCGCTCGAAGCCTTTTCCACATGTTTGGGAGATTGAAGGAGTTCCTGAGAGTCCGGCGTTTCAGGCAGTCTGATCATGACTCCAGGCTGCCGAGAAAACTTTCTATCATGATTGTATCCACGGACTAGTGAAAAGTCCCAGTTTGACTTGAAAAAAAAAGGTTGTTAGTTTGATTATGCAGGTGACGGTTTCACATTGAAACTACAGCAGGTTCCCGGTGTGTGTGTTTAGTGTCTTTGGAGTCTGTGAACAGCGAGGGTTCTGTGTCAGCACTGTGATGGGTGTGAGTTCAACGACTGCTTGAGAACCGCTCGAGCTTTGGGACTTGGCCCTTTCACTCAGACCCATATGCAGAATTCTGTCAGATTTAAAACTAATTCAACCCAGACAGTTTGCTAGTCCAAAAGTCAAAATAGGAGTTAAAAATAACCAAACCCTGGCAAAGTGCTACATCAACACTGAGAATCTATCCTGGCATATCCAGACAGCCGGGTGAGCTTCGGTACTTGGCCGATAATTCGTTCCCTTGAGCTTGAATTTAATTGGATTTTAAACTAAATCAACCCCTGACTGCTTACGGAATGAACGTACCAATCCCAAAACCACTGCTCGAGAAGTTTAGGTTTAAATCTCGACACTTTCGGTGGTCCAGTCGGGACTAGATCTTTAACTCACAGCTATACACTTGGACTGTTTTCCACTTGACTGAGCTGCTCTGTCGGTGTATAAATGTTTGCCCTTGATTTTCTAAAGGTCAAATCTCTCTTAAAGGAACCACAGTTAGTTAAAATGGTCACTAAGCTGATAGATTGTCCATTTGATTCGATTCCATTAAATTAGCACTAATATATACAGTATAGTCTGATTTGTATAAAACAGTTATATTTGAAACACTGGAACTATCGAATAAACACTGAAATGCTGTGTAACTTGTGTTGTTGATTGTTTAAAAGCACAGCTTTGAACAAAGCGATAATCTTTTTTTTTTCCTGACAATCTTCTGCTCCACACTCCAGTCCAGTATGTGGCGCTATTGCACCAACTGCCCCTAAATCCAAAAGAATAAGAAGCGTCAGACAAAAAAACAAACAAACAAACAAAAAATCTGGAGTATTTGCAGATGATGTCGAAGTGGTGTGTATTTTTTGTCCAAAGCTGTGGATTATTTATTTATAAGAAATTTGTCAATTTTTAGTCCATTTAATGTTTACCTAAAGTGGACCTAAATAATTGAAAAAGTTTGAATCGATCCTGCATTAAATACTGACCAAAAAAAAAAAGAAAAGAAGAAAATAAAGAAAAATAAATCGATTGAATTGCATAATTTATTAAATCGTTAGAACAGTTCTAGTAAATTTGCCTCATGAAGTTTAACCCCAGAATCAGCCAGTAACCTTCCGTCTGCCGAGTTCCTCCTCTTGCATGACGACACCCCGCATGCAGCCTTGCATCCTCGGTCAGGTCTGTAGAATGAGCTGCAGTTACCAGCGTTCCGGCCTCAAAGAATTTCCAGTATCAGATCCAGGTTGCGTAACACCGCCGCCTCCATTAGCCGCCGCGTGTCGCGCCTCATTACGCTCCTCATTAGACCTGTGAGATGGGGTTCATATTGTATATTTTTTCTTCTTCTCAACCAACTGGGCACCGACAGTCTATCTCAGCTTTTGTCAGTTGTTCAGTAATGATCTGTGCACGCATGCGTTTCATCTGCATATATCTGTTCAGCAGCCGAGCGAGCAGCGACCAGACGCACTAATGTGGCTTCCTGCGCCTGGTCATTACACACAGATTGCTGGAATTTTATATTCACCCTTTTCATTATGAGCGATTAGCCTTCATTAGCTTGCCGGAGCGAGACGTGAGTGTGTGCACTCTGGGCAAACCGCAGTTTCAGCGCGGGCGCGGTGTGTACGAGTGTGGGATGTGACTGTGGAGTGTGTGTTTCGATGACCCGTGTCTGATTGGGGGCCAGTCAGAGGAGGTGGCAGGAATGTCAAGAGTATTAAAGACTTTTCATTTATTTATTTCATTTCATTTTCTTTGCGCCATGCATCATGGAAGCCTTATTCATGAGATGACTGTATACATATTAAATGATGATGTGACACGCAATATGAATTTCATATAGGAGTGTAAAAATGGCTTCGGGCCTTTGTGTTAGTCTAGAGCACAAATTTCATGCATTTTTCATGACTCTTGTTCCACCCTCAATTGCGCTGGGACACAAATCACAGCTTCCTACCAACAATTTAGATCTTGGCCTCGGTGCTTATGAAACACAAGGGGAGATTTTTAAGAGAAAGTGCCCCGCCCACGAGATTGATGTAAGTGCTGAATGCAGACGGAGGAAGCCGCTGCGAGCGGCCGGTTGACGGGGTTAGGCCGGCCTTTCAAATAGGTGGCGAAGATTAGTTGTGACAGTCATTTTACACCAAGCTGAGCACAGATCCTGGCGCCAGGCGTCTCCTTTTCTCTTCCTCTCAGCCCCTCTCCCTTGTTTTCTGTCTCACGCTTTCTCTCACTCTGGCATCTCTTTGGATGCGGTCCAGGGTTCACAAACTGCAGGTTGGCATGCGATGACTCGTGTGCCTTCTTTCTTGGCACTAGGGAGGTGAGATCAGGCTTCCTCTTTTAACACGCACATTCCAGATGCCTCCATAGTGTTGACATTGTGTTTATTTCTATCTTCCTTTTTTTTTTTTTCTTCTTCTTCCATGTCATACTTTTTCCATCTGCTCTGTCAGAACGACCCATTTTAGCAAATTTGTGCGGTGCCCGTGCTGTTGCTGGACTTTACAGCTTATCTCGTATCGTTCCATGCTGGCAAAAAAAAAAAAAAAAGCTTTGTTTGCAGCCTTTGGACCAGAACCAAGAACCGGTGAGTGATCTAGAAGTTCGGGTTCATTTCATCACCATGGCACAACTCAGGCATCCGTTACAAAGATTTGGCAAATGATGTTCTTAGTAGTGTGCGGTGTAATCTACATAAAGAATGGACGTCAGATAGAACGTTATATCTACAGGATATCATTCTAAGGATGTAAAATTGAAATGCATTCTGGGACCCTCGCTGTTCTAACACCCTTTAAATAATTTTGACTAATTTCCTTTGGAGTAATGCGTTCATTTACTGTGAAGAGCTCTCCACAGGGTGATTTCCTACCAGATAAACCTACAATTAAGAAGCTTAAAACCCTTAAGTAACTGAAGAACCCTCGAGGAACCCTTTAGGAACCTTTTTCCTTTATTATTAAATGATAGAATTAACACAGTCTTTATATCTTTCGTCTCCTGCTCGCTCCTTTTCAAATCCTTTTTGTTCTCCGTCTACTTTATACCCTTTCTCAGCTGCTTGATGCATCACACATACCAGATGGACCTCCGTGAGAGTCCGCACATTGTCCACCCTTTCATTTATCGCTTTTCTACCAGCAGAATGCCAGGGCTGCTACTTTTCCATTCTGTTCATTCTTACCCCACAACAACAGCGACGAAAAAGCCATTTCGCTTCCAAAGAGCTCCGGGGCTCATGGCAGGAAATTGTGCTGAGTTTTGTGGATAAAACATTTTTAAAGCGTTCAAGTATTTGTACATTTGTAATATGCAATGGTTCGTTTTTTTGTGGCAAAGAAATATGAGCTGGTTCTTAAAACCATAAAACGGTTGCTTCCTTTTGAATTTTGTAGACGGATCAGATTTGTTATCGTGGTTTATAGATGTTATCGTAGCCGAGATAAGAAGGTGGCGCGGTACCTCCCAGCCTGCAGCTACAGAACGCTCTCATCAATTAAGCTGGCTGGAAAGCGCTGGGCGTAGATGACTTGCCGATTTTTGGTTGTCAAAATGTCGCGGTGATTCTAATTTGACGATGTCATCGACGTCAGGACGATGCCGCTATTGAAATGTTGTTAAATGACTTAGATGAAATGATGTCGGCTCAATGTCAGAGAGCTCAAACACAGTGGTGCAAAAACTGACTTCAAAACCAAACTGATGATCAGAGCAGTACTTGAACTCCGGTCGCAGCTCTGACTGCACTACAGGGAATTTAATTGTACGGTACTTTATTAAACAGGAAAATGAAAGCAAATCTTTAAATTTCAGCGTAGGCACCGGACACTTCATCCTGCACCGTTCACCGAGGCTCTGCTCATCCGCTTTGTGTGACATCATCGTCTCCGGACGTAGTGTTGCGTTCCTCCCTTCCGTTGTACGGCACCGAACAAGAACGATGGAATTCCGCACTTCGTAACGAGATCTTAGCTCGCTCCTGAACGGTCAACTGGTCGGCCATCTTTGTTTACGTCGCACGTGCTGCCTTTTGCGGCTGATGCCTGTGCTATCAACCCGGGAGATATGAAATCCTATGTACGATCATCTATCCAGAGACTGTTTCCATCATGACTCCAGTGATACTACAAGTTCTACAGCCATTAAATAGTGTCTAGTTCATTTTCAGCTAACCGCTGGACCACCAGGACGAATTACGCTGAAGCTTGGAAATGCCTCATAACAGTTCAGTAATCTGGGAGATAAGATGCGTCTCGTACTTCTGAAAGAAAATGAAAGAAGGGTAACGTTACAGTACTAAGAGATGCTGCAGGAGGGTGTCGTGTCCGTCCCGATTCCTAAACATCAGAATCATAAACTCTGTTAGAAACTTAAAGGACCGCGAATGAGGTCAGACGTCGTGCGAGTGGATGATAATCGGCATAAATACTCCGAATACAGTCTACAGCGGTGGTTTTTGTGGCTTTGAGGTTGTGTTTGTTCAGGGAACGTTATCTCGACGCCACTTTATTAAAGTCATTCTAACGTTAGAAAACCACGTCTTTGCAGAACGTCATCACAACATGGCTAGAGCCAAATTACTATCGTTCCCCGGCGTCGGGGCTCCTGCTGAGGATGTGCTGAGCGTCTGGAGAGATTCAGCTGCTGTTGAATAAACGCTGATGGTCTCTGAGCTGGTCTGGCAGTTTAACTAGTGCAGCTGAGCAGTTATTAAGAAAGCGACAGGGATATCGGGGTCTTTCTGGAAACTGGGGAAGATACTGGTGTTGTTAATGATGATACAACATTAGAGACGTGTTTTTAGAGTGTATTTTCTTCTCATTTTAGGAATTATAGACATTTTAAACATTTTCACTTTAGCGCCTGCACTTGCTGCCTCTCCCTCTTTCACAGTTCTGTTTTCTTTTCTCTCTGCTTCGCTGATCTCACACACAGTATGTTGGATGAGCTGTACGATCTCGAAACTCTGTTCATCTTTCTCTCTGATTATGTCGCTTTGTCTCTGTTTTGCTGCTCTATCTATTTGTTTTCTTGCTTGTCTGCTTCTCCTTTATTCATAACTCACACACGGTTGATGATTCTCAATAGCATCAACGTGCCATTTGTTATTCTCTCTCTCTCTCTCTCTCTCTCTCTCTCTCTCTCACACACACACACACACACACACACACTGTGTCTCTGCTACGCGAATGATCCGTCATTCAGCTGCTAGGCGCGCTGCCACGATACTGTAGAACCCTTATTGGGTTTGCGACCGAGGTTAAAAATGCCTACCTGGAGATCAGCCATGTTAATTATAAGCACTCGCAATAAAGCAATCTGCTGCTCGTCTCTGTCCGCCTGTGCCTTTGTTAGAGTTGATTACTGTCTTTATTACATGAATGAGCGTAATCAGGGCTGATCAGATTTAGCATCATGGCTAATAGTTCAGCAATCGTTTAGCAGTCAGTAATTAGGTGCATGTTTTGACTGGACTGGGTGATCAGAGACCCGGTGCCGAGTGGAGAGCGATACGGCGAAGGCGGCGAGAGTCCGTCCGGCCGTGCGCGTCTGAGGCAAGATCGAACAATGACAGTGTCAGAGCAGAGCCAGACGCAGGCGCTTAGCATGCCCGCGGTGACTTCTGAGGCTTTGTGAGGAGTCATGTCCCTGTCTCTGTGCCAGACAGCACACAAACATTTTTTACCCAGGCCTGCCGCGCCTGCTTTCCATCAAACCTGCTCTCCCAGTGATTGGCAGCGCGGGCAGACAGAGGTATTAGCATTTTCCCTGGCTGGCAGTCGACGCTAATCGAAGGGGATTGAGGTGAGTGTGGATGGAATTAACAACGCCACGCAGGTCCGCCGATCCAAACCCCCACCTCCTTCATCCCCTCCTTCTTTCTCCAAAACGGTCACTCCACAGGCCTATTATGTAAAGTCTATTTTTAGTCTCGCATTTTGGCAAACAGCACCTGATCCATCTAGGTCATGCGATGACCAAATTTTGGAATCAGCTCCTCGTTTTCTGAGACCTTAAATGGTTTGTTCTTTTTCGAGTTTCAAAGGAAAGAAAGGACTCGTAATCCTACTTGGGACTGCCAAGAAACTGGGCGTATTTGCAAGAGCAGTTTATCTTCGCCTAAAGTCATCTCCTCCTCATTTCACTGAGAAATGACCTGCAGTGGATTAAACAAAAAAAAGGCATTCATTCCTGCAGGTCATGTGGTATTTTTATTCAAAGTTCAAACGCTATTATCATTTTCTGCCCCATCGCCGGTGGATGTTAGGGCGTCTGTGGGGGGAGCAGATAGGGCTCATCTCGTCTCCATCGCTGAACGACGGGGTGATCATTCAGCCCCTCCATCTACACACACACAATGGAGGCAGTGTGAATGCAGATAAGGTGTCACTGATGAGGAAGATAAGCTTCATCAGCCAGACAGTCTCGGAGATTTCACACACACACACACACACACACACACACACACACACACACACACACACACACACACACACACACACACACACACACACACTGCAGGCACTATTCGAGAATGTCCTGTGTTAAAATATCAAAGCTGATGATTTGATGTTAAAATATCTTCAGCCTTCGCGGGAAAACTGTACGGTCTTACGGGTGACTGTTTAAATAAAACGACCGCGTAACTCATCTGCAAGTGAAACGAGATAATTGGGCTGGAAATGAAATATAAATATGAAATGTAAAGAATAAAATATGATAGGGTTTCTTCAAAGTTAATAACTTTCGTATAAAAGGCCCATTTTATTAATTATATACTGCAGGAATGTGCCGTTTATACACTGCGGTATAACAGCTCTCTTTTCATCTCCCTCATGAAGTTAATGAAAATATCTATCCACTGTACAAGTCCCTGTGAATTAGTACCCGTGTGCCTGTAGATAACACATTAGAACAAGTGTACAGTTAGTGAGATTAGTATAAACCTGTTATAGAAAACATTAATCTTGGTATTAATCTTATAACCTGATTATTAAATTAATCAAGACCTTCAACAACATTGTGGTTTAAGTCATATGATCACATGATCAGTACCAGGCGAAGGTTTGGACACGAGTTTGGATTTATTTTCTACATTCTCGAACAAAACTGGAATGAAATAACACATTCGGCATTAGATAATTAAGTTACAACTGCAGCAGTCAGTTCTTATTTTTAGACATGAAGGTCAGCTGTTCTGGAACAGTTCTTACGAGAACAGTCAGTGTCAGAGGTACTATGGTTCGGAAGGTTCCAGAAGGTTGTGTAATGAGATGAAAATAAATAAGTCGCTCTGGATAAGGGCGTCTGCTAAACGCCTCAATGTCAATATAAACAGTGTTGTCAAGTGCAGAAATCAGGAATTAGACATCAAGAAATCTGGTTAGACCCGGATCAGTACAATAAGTACAAAATACAGTTTTCAAATTATGATGATGATAATTTTATTTATTGAAGGAAAAAAGTTGTCCAAACCTGCCTGGCCCTATGTGGAAAAAGTAATTGCCCCCTAAATCTAATAACTGGTTGTTCCATCCTCGGCAGCAACACCTGTAATAAAGCTTCTGTGAAAACTGAGTCCTTCACATCCCTGTGGAGGAATTTTGGCCCGCTCTTCTTTGCAGAATTGCTTTAATTCTGCCACATTGGAGGGTTTTCAAGCATGAACGGCCTGTTTAAGGATCTCAATCGGATTTAACTACAACCGTTATTTGACTACAAAATCTTTTTTTTTTTTTTTGAGCCATTCAGAGGTGGACTTGCAGATCGTTGTCCTGCTGCATAACCCAAGTGCGCTTGGGCTTGAAGTCACGAACTGATGGCCAGACAGTCTCCTTCAGGATTTTCTAGTAGAGAGCAGAATTCATGGTTCCATCAATTATGGTCCGGGTCCTGAATCTGCAAAGCTCCAGACCATCACACTACCACCACCGTGTGTGAGACTGTTGGAACGATGTTCTTTTCATGAACACGAGCCTCTGTGTTCTTTTTGGTCAGCCTTGGCTTTCACCTTGGAAACGCCATTTTTGGCCCCCAGTCTCTTTCTTATTGCTGAGTCATGAACACTGACTTTAACCGAGGCGAGTGCGGCCTGCAGGTCTTTACATGTTGTTCTGGGTGCTTTCGTAAGATCCTGGATGAGTCGTCGGTGGAGTCATTTTGGCCAGCCAGCCGCTCCTGAGAAGAGTCACCACGAAGGGTTCCAAAGCCTCAACTCTTAAAAACGACATTTTTGTATTTGTTCTGGTCATCTTTGTGGAATATAAAAATTTGTTTAGTGTGACAAATACTTTTTAACGGCACTGTATGTGTATTTTAGTCTGATCTTTAGGATTTTACTAAAGTATGACCAGTTTGTTGCTGTTTACAAGTTTGTACTGTACAAGTTTAATGTTTAAAGTTTAATGTCCTGACTTGTGCACAATGTTACACCCCCACTATACAGTATATGTACGTTTGGTGTTTACGTTTGCTATTAGTGAGAAAATACTTTCTCAACACTCTGAGATTTGTCTCTATCAGCTTCACTCGAGATCTGCAAAGAAATAGAAAAATGCAACCCTTGTGTCATTAATAGAAGCCATGAAAAGCAGAGCAGCCCCAAAAACATTCATCTCTCGCTAGGGTTTAACTGCACTCTCACAACCTGCGCAGAAATAGTGTCAAATTATAACTTTCAATCACAGCAAAAACCTAATTATGGTTAAACCTAATCATCAGGCCCAGCTTTGTTTAGCTTTGAATCTTCTGACGGTGAAGCCTTAATCCCCCGTTTGGCTCCTGGAGGTGACTGGAGGTGAGGAACACAACGCAAAAAAACACGTCATTCTGTGAACATTAATTACACCATGTTTAATACGAAGTGTTTTTGCTTACTTTTTAATATGGAACATAATTTCAGAGCTCCGAATGAAAATTGCTGATAATAATTATAATTAATATTTACTGTAATAACTAACTGCAGACGGACGGTCCATTAAAAGCAGTGAAAATGTCTGAATGCCTGCTACAGGCCAAATGTTGAAGGGTTTTCTAGGAAATAAAATGATATATCATTAGAAGAGCTCCGTCAATGGATTCGAAACACAGAACTCCACGGGAAACCTTCTCTGAAATCAATCCTGCATAATGATGCACCGGTTTACTGGTTTTAACGGTGATGTTTTATGATTTTTTTTTGTGCCAACAGGTGGCCCAGGCAGATGGCGTCGTCCAACGGGCTGTGCCGCTACGGCGCTCGCATCGACTGCTGCTGGGGCTGGACGCGGCGCTCTTGGGGGCACTGCCAGCGTGAGTGAACTGACGCGACCGTGGGCAGCCAGGGCTCTGGGGCTAGCTTAGAGGGGCTTTCACTTCTGTTACACGCGCTAACTCTCTGCCACACACACACACACACACACTTACACACAGCTACAGACTGACTACACAGCAAGTCACCAGTTCTTTATTAGAAATTGGACACCGCTCTCCATTTAGTGCTGTTCAGATCCAAAAGCATGGGATTGATGTGAATCTGAAAATCATGTTATACAGTGTATATATATATATATATATATATATATATATATATATATATAATCATAATAAAGTCATTCAAGTTTGGCTGTTTTTAATGAGGAGCCACAAATTAAAGACGATCTCTAAAAGAACATCTTTAAATTTAACCAAATCTTAGAAGCTAACTCTTTTTTATGTTGCCTTTTTAAATTGCACTTTTAAGGTTTTACTGTTTAAATTTTTTTTTTTTTTTTTGCGCTACAAATAATATAAATATATCATTTGGAAAATCACAGGAACAATTTCTCCCCTACACTTATGGTATTTTTAACGCTGCCTATAATACACCCTTGAGGGTCACCGACCTGGTGCCAGCTTGGTAGCTTTGTTTAAGAGACTGTTCCCAGTACTGTAGTATCTTCCACAAGACTACAACAATGTTACCAGCATTTTGAGGTGTCGACCGTAATGATATCATGCATGTTGAATTTTGCAGTAAATAGTGTATGATGATCATCCTGAGTATCAGATTTAATTAGGGACTTCTTTGATGTTCAGTTTCAGTATTTTTTCAGATATAATGATTTAATTGATTGTGAAAATTTCCATTTCGTGTAACAAACTGGTGACTTGTGTTAAGTCAGAATAAAATTTTAAAGCACTGACAGATTAAAGTTTATAATATCCTTATTATATAATATATATAATATTATTATTTTTGTAACAACATATAGATTGTTACATATAGAAACATTGCATGGTTGCTGGTATACTTGAGGACGTTTAAATGCGTTATAAACTGTTGTGTGTGAGATTCGACTCTACAGTAATGACACGAGACTGATCCTGATAACGGCTTCTTAAGATTATAGTTTCACAAATACAATTTTAAAAAATCAATACATTGGTCTGGAGGAAAATTAAATCAGGATTAATATAATATAATATAATATAATATAATATAATATAATATATAGTAATTTAATCTTTACAGTGTCATACATGTATGAAGAGTGTTCAAGTCAAACCCGGGATTTGCTTTGGGATTAGTTATTGCCACATCCCCTTATTTAAACATTTTGGCAGCGATCTGATGTGAGAACTTTCTACCTTGATGGTGTCCAGGCACTAGTGAGACACTGGGATAAGTGCATTAGTGTATCAGGGGATTATACAGAGACATGAAGAGAGTTTTTACTCTCAGAACTGTGTTCTGTTATTCTGTACAAAGTCCCAGTTTGACTCGAACAGCTCTTGTATTACATGGCGACATTATTAATGTGGAAAAATTGATTGATAGTTATTTCTGGTTTAAATGATTAGGGACAATAACAAACTTGCCTCACCACCATCATCATCATCATCATCATCAAGGCCCATCGCGCCACACGCACCACTTTCATTGTACAGATCAGAGAAACAGTGTTGAAATATTTTGTATATTTCTTCATCCCTCTGAAGTTAATTTCTGAAGCTTATGGCCACCGCCAGCACGACACACGATACGCCTCTGAATTGTTTTAAAAGCGAGTTCGACTTCCATCAAACGCAGCACGCAGGCTTTGATTTTAACACTTGTTTGTATATGAGCCGTTTTACGTTAAGTGACTTTCAGATGGCCGCGCTAAGTACGTGCCTTGAATGGCGGGGAGTATAAAATGTTGAGCAAAACTATATTAATATATTATCAGCTTCCTTCATCTCAGCTTCAATTTTTAGGACTATTGAGTAATCCTGCTTCAAGGCACTTAGGGTCGTTCACAAACATTGCACTTTGTATGCTAATACTTCTAGTTATCAAATAAAATAAAATTTGGCCACAAAGAAGCTGGGATGACGTGTATTGTAAGTGCAGATACAGTACGGTGGCACGTTCTGAACAGAGACATTTATTTAGCATCTTTGGAAGGAGTCTCCAGTGTCAGGGCTTTTTAAACCTGTAAGAAATTCTGCTACCATGAAATCTTCAGTATTCTGCATATTTCAAACACTGAGAAATTGCCGTTGTATAAGAGGAATAAAACACTCTGGGATGTAGGTTAACATACTGTATCACTCCACCCTGTCATGGATGACTTTTTTTTTTTTATAACATCCCATTTTAGTGTGTTTTATTCCTTACATAAATATACACATGATGCATCGGAGCACAAGAAAGAAAGTCCTTCCTTACAAAAAAAATGAAGTGTTTCTTTATGCATACTTAGGGAAAATATAAAACACTGCATTTTCAAAATATTATCCAGCTTAGTGCTAATAAGAATGATCTTTAGATGGAAATTCTTCAAAATGAATGTGCAATAACTGTAGCTAGGAAAATGAGCCGCACTCCTCATGAGCTCCTCTCATACTCATACTCACAGTCTCTCTCTCGCTCTCTTTCTAAAAAGAAAAAAAAACAAACATTTTTATCCCCATAAAAAAAAAAAAAACAGAACAATCCATATATAAAGGCACTCGGCTATCTGGTCTGTGCAGGACACTCGGAGGATGAGCCGGCAGCACTCGCATTAACAACACTGCCATGTTTCATGCGTCCGCTGCCGCTGCATGTTCCGCACACGTCCAGTAAAGTAAAGGCGTGTTTCCAAGCCTAAACATTTAGCCTTATGGTGAGATCAGAATAGCCCCGCGCTCGGTGTAATTGCCTTCGGAGGCGTGTGAGGATATTATTAGCGATCTGAGCGCGGCTGGCACCCTGACAAATGCACAACGTTCTCTGCATGGCTTGTATGCATGATATTCCAGCTGTTGCTTCGGCTGTGGGAGCGTGATATATCTGGCTTCGCTCGGGAGAGAAAGCTTCTTGACTCACAAATCAACTCACGGAGCTGTAAGTAACAGCTAATGCGATTTTTCTAACCCCGTGGCATCTGAGGTGTCTGTGCACCGAGCCGCAAGTCTCTCTTATCTCGTTTAGTTTATGTGCCACCTGTCACGTAATCACATGTGGGCCAGGAGGAGACGAAGCATGGGTGCATAGCTGCCATTCTGTGTTGGGTGGCTGAATGATTGGGAGTGAGTCAGTAAGTGTGCACGTGTCTCTCACGTTTCCACTGGTGCTTTTTTTACTCGAATATTTATTTAAAAAAATAATTTTAAAAAAGCGTGTGTTGAATATAGCTATAAATTCAAGATACCGTAAATACTGTGCTTATGAAAATATTGAACATAAACAGCCGCGTCTGGAGATGTTTACTACTAATGAGAAACGTTTTTCACACGTCTGAACAAGCCCGTGAGTGTGTAACCCAGTGCTGATGTTTCTCACTATGGTGGAAGCCTCTACTACAAAAAAAAAAAAAAAAAAAACAGCCCAGGAACTAAAATGTTGGGAAGCAATTGTAAAATCCATATGTTCAAGGAAAGGGTCTTCCTGAAAGGGTGAAACGGTACTACAGTATGAAACCCAGGAACTATAGTCCATGAGCTGGTCCTAGACAGAACAGTGTGAGCAAATTCACGGCCCAGTAACTGAAACCTGGTACATTTTGTAGAAGCAAATCTGAAAATCCATAGATTTCTGAAAAGGTTCATCTGGCAAGCCTAAAGTTCCTGAGTTGCTGTGAAAAGGTAGCAAAATATCTGAAAATAGAGGAACTGAGGACTATCATCTTTCCTTCAGTGGTTGCTATCTTAAAATTCCATGCGCCTATCAATCCAGGAACCTCTGTAGTCCAACTAGGGACCGTGGAGGCCAATGGTGACCCCTGGATTAGGATGTCCGGTCAACATTCACACACTGCGAGCAATTTAGCAACACCAGTTAGCCTAATCTGCATGTTTTTGGACTGTGGGAGGAAACTGGAGTATCAGGAGGAAACCCATCAAGCACAGGGGAGAACATGTACACTCCATGCACACAGACCTCGAGGTGGGAATCAAACCAGACCCTGAAGATGCGCAGTGACCATGCTAACCACGAAGCCATTGTGCCACCGGTCTTAACATGATGTTCCTTAAAGGAACTTAACTTATGGTTCTGGGTAACAAAATGAAAGCACACCTGAAGTTCATTTGTAAGTGAGGTTCCTGGTTCCTGAAATGTTCCTGCATTAACAGCGTACTAAAATACAGGGCTAAAATACTAAGAAAGGTTTTATGTTAATTTCACTGATAAAACCAAGATTTTATTTCCTGAGTTCCAAAAGCTTTTTGTACTGTTTCACTCCTGGAACCTTTCCAGGAATCAAGTACCACGTTTTTCTCTACTGAAGAACTTAGCGAATGTATAAATCTTAGTATGCTTATGTTGTTCTGTCCTTGACCAGCATTTAACTTCCTTGGCTGTAGCTCCAGGAGTTTTAAAGTATTTTATCTCCAGCGTTTCTTCTTTTTCAGGAACCACAGAATCTTGGACAAGAACTTTTTCAGAAACCTACAAATTTGACCTGATGAACCAGATGTTTAGTTAGTTACAGATTCATAATTTTTTTTTTGGTGTTGTTTAATTGCAGGAACCATTTGAGGAACCTATGACATTTGTCAGGTTTCTCCATCTGTTAATCGGGTTGTTAAGTTGTTAGTTCCTGGTATGCATTTCCAGAACGTTTAATACCTTTTCTCTTCAGGAAATCAGTAATATTAGGCAGGTTTTTCTCCTGGGAACATGACAATTTTGAGTTTGTCTACACTATTTGGCTTTGCACAATAATTATAGCTTCTGGAGTGTAGTTAAAACTTTTCACTTCAGGAATTTTGCCACGAACCCAAGAACTTTAGGTAGGTGTTCCACTGGAGAAATGCGAGTTTTACTCCGCGGGCTGCATGTCCGGATCCTGATAGTTATCGAAGTGCTTGTATCAATCAGGAACCGGAACCTGGATCTTGACATATTACATCCACAAACCCCTTCAGCTCTGTTATTTTACAGTGTGATATAAATTTCAATTTCTGAGTCTTGAAAAAGATTTTAGACTGTCCAAGAAAACTCACCTAACACTTCAAACCCAAGGTTATTGTGTCCCAATTGCTGCTAGCGAGCAATCAGAGACCCTTCACATACTCGGGCAGTAATCGAAACTGGATGGAGAAGAGAGGAAAGACAGGATAACGGTTAATGAAAGAGACAGCAGGAGCTCCGTCTGCCTTGATTGCAGCGTTTCAGCTTCTCCCATCATCCATCACATTCTTGAGTTCCTGGGGATGCAGCGAAGTGCAGAGGTAGAAGATACTAATAAAAGCTTGGCAGAAGAGGCAGGTCTTGGAGGGGAAAGTGCTCCGTGCTGAGCTAGCATACGGACCTGCTCTCTTAACCACACCCAAACATGAGGCTCCAGAGCCAAATGCTGAGCCAAAACTGAAATCAGAACTGGCACCGTCCAGGCCAGTGGAGACTGGAAGATACAATGAGGTGTTTTATTTCCCAGAACATCTGGCTTCTGGTGAGCAAAGCTTAAGCGTGTCTTTAATCTGAAGACTTGACAGACAGACAGACAGACTGACAGACTGAAGCACACACTCACCAAATCAGAGCTGTCTCTCTCTGGTTTTCTCTTTCCCTGATCTTATCTCATGATCTGTCTGTCTTTTGCTTTTTGTCTCTCGTTTGGTTCTCTGTGTCTCTTCCTCTGTCTCTATGATTGTTTACCAGACATGGACAGTGTGGCACTTACAGTACACATCATTTTGGGCTTCAAATCAGTGACGGTGGACAAAAATCCACGTACGGGCTTTTCAGGTACCTCTGCTGATAGACAGACATGTAAACATGATATTTGCTCATTACAGATGCGTTAGCTGTATATTTCAGCGCTAGCTTGATAAGTTGGGCGGGTGTAGTCTTGCACCCAGCTGTTGTAATCCAAATGATAAACAGGAAACTAACAAGTCGTCACGCACCAAAGTCAGGACTAAGCAACACATCATTAAGAGATTTAGGCTTTGATTACTGAATCATGAGCAGGGTATCGCTGAACTTTTTCCTGATGTAGCGTTAGCATGGGTACATTTATTCTTTCATTTGCCTGATTGGCTGATGTTCCTGATCACTGATCACCACTGCCTCCCAATAATCAAACTCAACTGATCCCACCAACCCATCACTGATCATCGTTATTTTTAATGAGCAATCACTCATTGGTATTGTTTTCCAATGATCAATCATTAATCACTATTGTTTCCCATTAACCAGTAACTTATCGCCACTATTCCCAATGACCAATTATATATCACAGTTGATCAAAAAATTAAAAAAATCCCAAAGACCAATCACTGCTTACTGCACAGCAAAATCCTTAGTCTTGAATTACCACCCAGAGTGTTGATTTAACACTTTCAGAGTACATTCGTGACCATTAGGTCATATATAAACACTTAAATCAACACTGGGAATTTTGCAGTGTGCTCACCACTATTCCCAGTACAACTACAAATCACTAAATCATCAATCGTCTCATAACGACTGACCATCATCGTCTCTCAATGACCAAAAGCTGATTTTCTTTGTCTACAACAACCAATTACAGATGCTGTTGTTTCCAATTAGGAATCGTTGATCACCTTTGATCCCAGGACGCTATCACTGATGACCAGTATTCCCAAACATTAACCACTGATCAAATGTTCCCAAAGACTAATCTCTGATTGTTCCTCCATTGTTCCTAGTAGCCAATCACTGATTGCCTTTATTCCCGTTGACTGATCATTGATCCCTATTGTTCCCAACAATGATTCCTCCTCTGTGCACTATAATGTGATATGCAAATGAGCAAGACTTCCCTGAACACATGTGGTGACACTCTGGGGGAAAATCATCCGAAATTATATCGTTTTATTGAAAGGGTTTATAGACGATTCTGGATTCTGTTTTCACCTGGTATTGACAATGTGAGTGGGCCAGTGACGGCTCAGGCATTTGAGGCTCCGGGTTGCTGATCGGGGTTAGAGCCCCACCACCTACGCCCCATACAGCCACTGCGTCCCAAGCCTGGTTAGAAAATAGAAGGACTGGAAGGGCAGCCGGCGTAAAACCGGCCACATCTTGTGGATCAAATGATCTGATGTGGCAACAACTAGGATAAAAGTGACAAAGCCCAAGAAAAAGAAAATAGCAACGTGGCTAATCATCAAGTTATAAAAATCTGGGTACTCATGTGTTGCATTAGTTGTAACTGTTTAGTGCTGTATTGTTATCAGGATGTGTATCATACTGTATACGGATGGCTTTAGAGTAACTGAACTAACGGTTGATGAATGTGGGTAGAGAATAAATGCAGCACATCTTCATGCCCACTCTGAATTTGTCCCGCGTCCAAATCTGTTACGCTTGGACTTTCTGTTCCGGTCTGTTTGACAACCTCTCTCTGCCCCCCCCCCCCCCTCTCTCTGTCTCTCTCTCTCTGTCTCTCTCTCTGCCCTCCCTCCCCTTTGTCTCTCTCTCCCTCTTTCTCTCTCTGTCTCTCTGTCTCTCTCTCTCTCTGTCTCTCTCTCTCTCTCTTTGTCTCTCTGTCTCTCTCTCTCTCTGTCTCTCTCTCTGTCTCTGTCTCTCTCTGTCTCTCTGTCTCTGTCTCTCTCTCTGTCTCCCTCTCTGTCTCTCTCCCTCTGTCTCTCTCTCTCTCTCTCTCTGTCTATATTTGCATCTCTCTCTTTTCCTCGCTATATCTTTCTCTTTTCAGTTTCATTTCCTTTCTTTCTCTCTGCATTTGACTCTGTCTGCCTTTCTAAGTCTGTATATCTTGCTGTCTTTTATTTGCATCTGTTTCTTTCTTTCTGTGTTATTTTCTCTTTCTTCCTGTCTTTTGATATCCGTCTCCCAGGATCGCTGTTCCTGTTTCTGTTAGTCTCTTAATATCTCTCTCTGACATGCTGTATCTCTCTCTCTATTTCTCTTTCTCTGGCTGTCTTCCTGTCCACCTGCTAGTCTCTCTCTCTCTCTCTCTCTCTCTCTCTCTC
>JAAGKR010003802.1:0-62452 GCA_011419295.1 Clarias macrocephalus
TTGACTTTTATCTGACTCCAATATGGGCATATTTGTACTCATTTGAGCACACTGCTACATCTTCGCTCGCTCGAGGTTAAAACACGTCATGAGTTTGACTCGTTCATTTCAGCAGATATAGTAGATGCAATTTTAGCAAAACATATACTTGGGATTTTTTTCTGGTGGAAATGTTGCATAAACTGTTATGTTCTCATGTGATTTTTGTTTCCAGCTTCTGTGTTTCCAGCCATCATCACCTGCTTGGTTCTGTGTTTCATTCTTTCCAATTACTGTATGCTTTAACTGTATCTTTTAACCCTCACTGTATGGCATGTATAAAAAGTGTGCCTCTAATTTGACCCAAGTTTTAAAGAATGGAAATACGTCCTGTGGGAGGTAAGCGTAAATAACATCTGCCACAATGTGATTTGTTTTAATATCAATCACCCCAATATTTCCATTTTATGCTCTCACTCTGCTTAAAATACAGAATCAGAAAATACCTTTCTGTTCTTTCTATCCTCAGCTAGAAGCATTCCAAATGATTATAGCAGTGAATTATTTTCTAATCTCCTTCAAATGATATGGAGATGGAACATTGGCCAATTTCTCCCACAAGGAAATCCTTAAATCCAGGCGATGGAGACTCAATGTTCCAAGTGTTTTCTAATTTCACGTTGTGGTTCTTAGAAAGATTACTCCACTCATTGTCACATCGGCATCCTAGAAGTGGTACATTGTGGTAAATTTTTTTACATATTTATATTTGTGTAGCATATGCGAAATCACACATTGGATAGTAGCTTAATAATTTAGGCTCTGGGTTACTAATCAGGAGGTGAGGTGCCCAACCCACAGTACCATCAAGCTGCCAGTGCTGGACTCTTGAGCAATCCCTTAACCCTCTCTGCTCTAGGGGTACCCTATCATTCCTGACCCTGTGCTCTGCCCTCAATCTCCTAACAAACTGGGATATGTAATGAAAATCATTTTGCTGTAATGTATATGTGACAAATAAATGCCTCTTCTTTGTACATCATTGTACTTGAGTTATATTTTACTTTTACTCATGTACAGTATTTGCCCATCAATGATTGTGTAGAGGGAAGACAGTAGAGACACAGTCCACTAGGTAAAATATTACTCAAGTATAAGTGGAAGTCCTCCATTTACATTTCTACATGAGTAAAAATAAAAAGGTACTTCCCTTTAAATGTACTAAAGTATCAAATGTACTGAGTTTGTTTTAGCTTTTATCATAGTCAAAAAGTCTTTCTCTCTTGTTCTCTCTATCTCCAACCAGCTCTACTTCTGATTTCAAACACCTCCTACTGTACATAATTAAGCTAATTCTCTATGGGGTTCAGGTCAGATCAGTTGGCTGGCCAATTTAGCACAGTAATATCATGGTCAGCAAACCAATAGGTGGTAGTTTTGGCCCTCTGGATAGGCTCTAAATCTTTCTGGAAAAGGAAATTAGGATCTCCATTAAGCTTGTCAGCAGACGGAAGCATGAAGTGCTCTAAAATCTTCTGGCAGGTGGATGCCTTGACTTTGAACTTGACATTGGCCAACACCAGCAGATAACATGGCACACAAAATCATCGCAGACTGTGGAAACCTCACTCTGGACTTCAAGCAACTGGGATTCTGCACCAGTCCATGCATCAAGAGCCACCACATAAATGCGACTTCAGGAAATCCAACCTTTTCCTGAAGACGCATGTGTGTGGTGGCTCTTGAAACATGTACCGCAGCCTCAGTCCACTCCTTGTGAATCTTTCCCAAGTTCTTCAAATTGCTTTGCTTGGCAATCTTCTTAAGTGCAGTCATCCCTGTTGCTTATGTTCCATTCCCTACCACACCTTTCCCTTACAGTCTTTCCATGAATTTATATGAATAATTTACTCAAACTGAATATATGAATATTCCAGTTATTTTAAGATGCTGGATTTTGCTGGATCAAATGCTGTAAATGTAATTGTCGGAATTTAAATGTAATTATTGGCTTAAAATATGTCATATGGTGTGTAATGAATCTGTAATATATGAGAATTTCACTTTTTATATAACATTATGGAAAAAAAAAAACTTTTTCACTACACATATTTAAACTATAATAGTTAAACCATTAACATTAAAACCACTTAATTAGTTAATTTGATGAACTAATTCGAACACTCAAGTAAGCATTGTACAAATGGCTTATAGTGGTTTATTTCAGAAACAGAAAAAAAAAAACAAAAGATTTTTTTACCCCTGATGTGTGATTCAAGGTAATACTAAGGATGCATGAATCACAAAAAATAAAAGATATAATTAAACCTAGCTGTTCTGGGTTGGTTCTATATTCATTTCAATTCTGTGTTTAGACCACAAAACTGGAACATTTAAAATAAAGGAATTGCATCAGAAATGCAAGTATGTGACTAGCAGCCTTGAAATACTAATAAGCATTGTATGTGATATTTTGGCAAGTATTCATATTTTAAAACTGCCATTCTTTTCCCTATAAGACAGTTGAACAGGTCAGCTGAGAGTTAACAGCATAAACATATTTTTAACAGTGGTTTAACAGTGGACTTTCCAAACACACATAACATGCTCATTTTGCAAAGGATCTTTAATAGTGGTGTGTGCATATTACTGTGCAGATAAGCACCATTTCATTAAGTTTATGGGACAGTGTGTCAGATTGCCCCATTGACCCTCAAAGGATCATGGCATAAGCGTAGCACTCCGGGCAGTGCCATCTGTTGGCATGACAACTAAGTAGAGTGCTCAAGACTAGGAGTGGACATATAGTGCCCAGTGACCTTATCAACAGCTAATATTAGCAACCATATGTGTGAGTGGATAAAGGGATTTGTTAAGGGCTATACCAATGTATTTTAATAAAAAAATAAATAAAATAAAATAAAATAAGGATATATATTATATCCAACAAAGGACCAAGAATAAAATTAAATCAGACTAAACAGAAAGAAATATACAACAATTTACATTAATTGATTTAAATCATACTTAGAATATTATATTAAGTAAGATACAATATATGGCCATCCACAGTTACAAAAGTATAAATATCAACAAAGTTGCATTTATATTTAAGAAAGATGGCAAAAGGCTTAAAAATTTAATTTATAGAACATACTGGTTAAAATTAAATGCACATAAAAAAGGACTTGGACACTTTTAATCCATAATTAATATCATGAACATTGATGTGATTACTGTGCTAGGGGCTCTAGTTTAAAATAGAAGTTAATTGACGGCTTAAATGAAATCACTTTAAATTACCCTTGGTTAGCTTCATCTGTTTATCATTCATCAGATCACATCAGATCTAAATACAAACATACAATTACAAATACATGCAAACATGACAACGTACAGGCGCAATAGTGCATCAATCAAAACAGACTTTTGAGAAACAGTAGCAAAGATTGTTTCAGACGTGAATGAAAATTTTGATATACTACTTAATGTACAAAATATAATGTTCATAGAGGGAGAGTAATGCAACAGAAAATATTCCTCAGGCTGAAGAATAAGAAATCAAGGTTGAAAGATGACATGCACAGAAAAACACCAATTTCAGGAGAACTGCCCTATTTATTTATTTATTTATTTATTTATTTATTTATTAGATGACTCCAACTTTAACTTGTGTGGATGTAATGGTAATGTGTGTGTGTGTGTGTGTGTGTGTGTGTGTGTGTGTGTGTGTGTGTGTGTGTGTGTGTGTGTGTGTGTGTGTGTGTGTGTGTGTAGAAAGCCAGCAGAAGTATTGCAACCAAACTGTACTAAATGTAGAGTCTGGGGCTCTTTTTCCAACAGTGGTGTTGGTTAGCTTGTATTCATTCATTATTCATGGTATTATAAACTCAGAAATGCACAGAGGTGTTTGTTGAATGAAAACTGGCAGAAATCAGGTAAGATTATTTTTTCTATTGACTGAAGTGGATTTTTCAGCAGGATAATACTTCAAAGCATACAGGTACCAGCACGCTTTTGAAAGAATACATCCCAGAGCCCCTGACCTAAAGGCCCTACAGAGCATGTATGGGATGCAATGGAGAGGAAATGAACACATGTTTTTTGAGAATGCTGATTGATTTCATGCAGATATGTTGACAAGGAAATCTATCAAAATGTCATGGTAGAGAAGCAATGGACTACAGCATCCATCAGCCACTGAAAGTCAGGTTTATGGTTATATGATGATAATGATGTACTTTGTCACTAATGGATGTATTTTAGTTATTTTACTCAGATTTAGGCCATTTATATCAGTCATAGTTTCTGTTTTTTTATTTTAAGAGAGTTTCATGAATGATGTTCTTTAAAGTGACACCTGTTCCTGCATCCATCTCATATTATTTCATAGAATCCTGAAAGAAACAAAAGAAGGCACAATCATTTCTAAAACACGATACATGCTGTAATAAAACTAAAGTTCTGTTTCAACAAATGGTTCATTTTTAACATTTGAATGTGCAACATTATATTGAACTTTTGCAGTCACATGGTTATGGAAGAAATGGTGGAAGCACAATTAGCCGACATTAAGCTACAAGGTATTTTTGTTTGAGGTACGTACATTTTGGTGCCCAAGAATAACAAAAAGATTACCTGATGCTTTTTCACACAGATTAAAGAGTAATCTTGCAAATTGATAGCTTCTGTTTTATGATTATTTTCATATTGAGTATGTCAAAAGAGAAACAAGCATGCGAAAATGGATGAAGATGGTAATTAATGGCAAGATGGCGCCAGTGAGGTCGACTGCCGTCAAAACTGCGCCGAAAGTTTTCTATATTTATAGAATTTTCTCTTATTTCATATTTTATTTCTTTATTTGCATATCCTATTTATTTTTGGTCATGACCTGTTGTATAAGCATTTACCTGTGTACATGTGACAGTTAAAATTAGATTTTGAATTTAATTCATTAAGTTCTAAAGTAGGCGGCACAGTAGTGTAGTGGTTAGCACTGTCACCTTGCACCGCCAGGACCCGGGTTGGATCCCCGGCCAGGCTCGATTCCCGTCTCTGTGTGCATGGAGTTTCCATGTTCTCCCCGTGCTTGGTGGATTTCCTCTGGGTACACTGGTTTCCTCCCACAGACCAAAGACATGTAGGTTAGGCTAGTTGGCGTTCCCAAATTGAACACCAAATGGAGTAAAATGTAAATCTAATGAACTATCAAGTGCCCTTCTTCAGGGGTTAGAGAGGGATTTGTGTCTCTAAACTGATGTTCAGAGGGATTTTGAAACGACTTAGAAGCAATTACTGAGGTGACAAAGTGTGTTGCTTAAGATGTCAGCAGATGTGTGTTCTTGCTAATAGTGCTTCCATGACTGGTTTTGAATGTTGGTTTTGGCACTAGCATCTGGTAAATAATGTCCCCTTTATAATCAGGAAGTGAGTTGGACCACATACAAGAGGTCTAAATATGTACAATAGATACTATGATGTTTTATTATGGTAATTTACATAATATATATTTGGGTTGATTATTTCATTAACTCCTGACAATCCATTTTTTTTGCTCATCTGTAGGAGGAAAGTTGACATTCCTTAAAAGAAATGCAGTCTCTGGGTCATCCTGTCAGCCTTTAGGGCAATGAAAGTTCTCTTCTGCATGACTACACACCCAGTTTGAGATGCTAGAGGATGTGCTTGCATATAAAGGCTGGTCTTTTTGAACTACTGCCCATGCAGCACTGCTAAACACTCCACTGCACACAGGAGAGCCATTCTCATGACTGCCTGCCTGGCATCTCATACTGTGAAGCAACAAACAGGACCTCTGCCATCTTTCCCCTCCAACTAGAAAGCAGCTGCTGGTGTTCTCTAAGGCTCTAAACACATGGCACTGCTGTGATTCAAACATGCAGCCCTGCTCTACCATGTTTTTTTCGGTTCCACATGACATCTGCTTAAGCTGTTAATGACAACTGGTAATACCAATGGAAATAATTATAAAATCATTTATGCGAGATATCAGTCTGGACAACTTTCATCAATTTTGATGTCACATATGTATACAAATATGTACAGTATATGTATGAATATATATAAATGCAAAGATGGTAAAATGATATACTGTAAGCATTACAGGAATCAATAGTTAAATACTGCATATAGCTAATTGGCAATGTACAGTATATCTATCTCATAATTTCCATTCATTTCCATTAGTTATAGACAGCAGTGTTGACATTTTAAAATCATACCAGTTTACTTCCTATGTATTAGTTTTGCCCTATTTTGATTGCTCTATTGCTCTATGTATTGTTTCCTTTACTTTTCATCCAAAGTAACTGTAAAAGATGAGGTAAAGAAACATATGTGTTTGAAATGATACTCATTGGAAGAAGACTTATGGTTTTACACAGCCATTCTTGTTATTGTTGCTGTAGTAAAATTCAAGTTACACTGTAAAGCCGATTTCCTGCAGTGTGAAAATAATCCAATGCTATACAGTGGCATATATATTTTTCTACATCATTTATTGGCATGATACTTACATTAGAACATTGACAACTGTCATGTGGCATTAATTGAAACAATGAATGACAATGAGCAAAGTAAAACACTCAACTATTTACAGTTATGTGTAGTGGATGGGTCCCCCTAAGTATTTTTTGTGCTGGAGGGATGAAGGGGTGGGGCTATGCTGACTGATCTGACTGGCAAGAAGGCAGATCGGCAGTGGAGAGTGGAGAACAAACGAGGTAAACAGACTTTGCAGGCAGCTGCCTTGTGATCACAGAAGAGTGACATGTGAGATCCTACACAGCACTCCAGAGAAAGACTGGCAGAAGTAAGTGAGCAACACAGCCTAGCTGGGCAGGCTCCTGGCTCATCATAGGGCATAAGCTCTTTAGCACACAACCCCAAGGTGTTCAGGACAAAGAGGCTCCCGCACCAACTGTGAGGGAGGGACCAGTTGTTCAGAGAGCGCCAGTGTTCAGTGTCAGAAAAAACAAAAACAAACATACCTCATGGCTTAAAGGGGCAAATGGCACATAACAATGGCAGCAGCTCCTTGCAATCCAGCAGTGGGCAAAGGAACTTGTCATGCATCCAGACATTGGCTTAGGTGTGCTTTCATCATGGCATAGGGTAGAGTGGATGAAGGAGCTCCTGGATATAGGAGCATCCTTCCCGATAGCCATGTTTGCTACTGTATGAGATGCTTTATGCCAGCTCTGTTTGCTTTATGATGGCCCTGTTAACTAAGAGATGCTTCCTGATAGCCACACACCACCTGAGCCACACCCTGCTTCACTTGTGCCATGCCCTGCCTTGTCTCAGCCAGACAACACACATCTCAACATAGCTCAGCAAAACCCTCTGGCACTAATAATGTACTGCTGTTTCCACCATCTGGGTTCGAGAGCAGTGCACGTCTATCACCACCTGGCTGCGAGTGCATCATGCTTGCTCTGCTGCCTGTATTTGAAGACATCATGCTATGAACACATCCCACCATTATGAGCATTGGGCAGGAACATCCACCATAATTTGAGGACATCCTACCAAAAATATACTTAGCTGAGCTAAGTATCATGCAGGGTACCACCTGAGCATCATGTTGGCACCAACTTCTGGGTTTGAATAGTTACTGCCCAATAGCATTGCCAAATACCAGGTGAATTTATTGCTTATTGTAACTTGATAATGATTTGTACTATTAACCTTTGTCCCAGTAAATCACACCAGAACTTTCAGTTGCACTTCTAGTGTTATTTTAACAGTAAGTGGCTAAGCTAAGGATGTCGCTTTGTTGCTACTTTCAGTTATGATAATCAACAAGTTACATCCATGCCAACCAAATTCATTCACCAGCCACCTGGTTTGTTGCAGCTGTCGACTCTTGGAGCTGAATCAATTCAGAATTTTGGATTTCAGGATTTATTGGCCAAGTACTGTATGTGACACACACATAAGAAGTTTGGTTCTGGTTATTGGTAACAGTGAATCAATACGGACAAAAAGGAATTAAAAAAAATTATACAAAATATTTTGGAATTATACAAAATTTTGTGGGGAGTAAACTACAATAATGTCCATAACATATGGAACTTAAGTGTATAAAACAGAATGTATAGATGTAAAATATGTACATGTTAGTGTTTTTAAAGCAGATAGCAGGTGATCCTGGTCAAATAGTTATGAAGTTGACTGCATGAGGAAAGAGTAGTGAATTTAGTAGTGAATTTTATTTTCCCACACTTTGAATACTTTATGTCTTTGCATTTTAGCCTGGTAGTGACTACACGTACACACGCAAACATGCAAGCTCTCTTGTGCACGCTCTCTCTCTCTCTCTCTCTCTCTCTCTTGGCTTCTCTCTGCCAACCCCAAAATACCAAAAAATGAACTTGATAATGAGCCACAGGTGGAAAGCATTATCTTCATTATCTCCTCGGCAGATGATGCTTGACCACACCACGACTGCGACAACAGACTTCCGTGTCACTTGCCGAAAAAAGTGGGAGGGGGGGGGGGGGGGGGCTTCTACGATTTCTCCTGCCCATTTCCTAGTGTTTGTCTGTTTATGTCCTGTTTTGTGGCTGATCCAAACCAGACTGTGATGGATGTGGTCAGGATGGACTTGATGGCCACAGCATACGGTAAAACTGACTCAACAACTCTTGTGGCAAGCCATAATTCTTCAGTTGCCAGTACATGCTACCCACTTTATTTTCTGGACAAACGAAAATTCAGAATATTGCTTGTATATTTATGGTACACTCCAAAAGTAGACAACAATGCCATAATTTTAGTGGCTTCTTCCCTCTATTTGACATTTTGTTTACCTTTCAGGTCAAGGGCGTAGACCTTGCGCAACACTGCTGTCAGGAGCAGCTTGACTCCTGACTCCAACTATATTATCTGAGTGTGCTAGTCTGACTATGAAAAGTTAGATTTGGTGTTATTTCAGTTCGACAAAATTGTACTGACTCGATTCATCCAGATTTAGTCTAACAAAATCAGTTAAACTAACACAATGTGTTTTTTAATGCATTGACTGATATGACTTTTGTCCGTGAAATTCCATTCTGCTTTTACAGGGTCCGGTTCGTATTTCTTGGCCTATGCAGTTGTTTTAATTTTGCTGTGCATTTGTTGGCACACTTTTCTTCACAAAAAACTGATGTAAAATATCACAGTGTCAGTCAGTTCATCCAGGTTGCCAGTTGCAACTTGAAAAATTGCTCCAATCAGTGGGGTCAAAGTAGTCTTGCAATTTTCTGCTTTGTTTCTTTACTGTTTTGACCCAAGGCTTTGCCGATGTAAGTTTCTGCCTGTTGGTTGGTACAGTATAAGATGAACCATACAGTAATCAGAGTGCTCCTAAGCTGCCCAGAATACAGAACAATATGCATCTTTAAGAACTGTGTCGCAGTGGTTAAGTGTTATTATCCCAGTTGGTGAAATTAACATGGTGTCTATATTCTGGTAGTTCATGTTTTTATTTTGGTCTGTTGATGATGAATAGTGAATCCAATTTTTTTTTGTTGTTGGTGTTTTTCCAAGCTGGATATTTGGTCAGCCAGATTTTGCAGTGCATCATTATTAACACTAGCTTGGGGTGGGCTGTAAACTATGGTCAAGATCTTCCTTCAGCTGCTCCCATTAAGGGAGTCACCACAGCAGACCTGATCCACACATTCAGCTTTGTTTTACAGATTTTGTTCTGGATACCTCCATGGTGCAACTCTCCCATTGATCCAAACTTGGGACTGACACTAAGGATGCGCTGCATCTAGTGGCTAGGTTTGGGTACTGGCTGGGAATCAAACCTGGGCCTTCTGTATGGTACCTACTGTAAGAAGCCTACCACTAAGTGCCACACCAGTGGCCAGAATGATGGTGGAATATTCTTGAGATTTCAGTTTATAAAAAATGTTTCCAAGTTCAGGTTGCAGTTTTACCATTGTGACATCTGCGACTCTGCACTTTATTGATGTAGAAGCATTTCCACCATCTTCCACTTTTCCTGATAGCTCTGTTATGCAATCTTCTAGGTTTAAATGGAAGCCGGAAAAGATGTAATCCACTGTTGGGGACAGAATCAGTAAAACAGAGGGCAATGGAACATGCAAAGGCTTTGAAGATGGAGATGCTCAACCATTTTGTTGGACAAGGAGCGGAGTTGTTCTGAATTCTAAATAAAAGCTTCACTAATGCATTGGCGCACATCCCCGATATTCCTTTCTGCAGTGAGCTGCTCTTTTTCCAGCTAAGATTTCCAAAATAGCTGATAAAAACAGTCTGGACAACTGCCTGAGGGCACTGTGGTTCTCAATCATTTACAGCTGTGATCATATTATTTTGTCATGTGTTTTGTGCTTCAGTTACTACAATGACGTATCCACATTTAACAGTTTGTTTTATTCAGTTTCAGGTGTAGTTATAAAGAGTATTTGTGCTGTATATATGATAGAAAAAGTTTTTGGTGACACTACTGAGAAGCAAAAAATGCTTCCCAAAACTTTTTATGAGCACAGATGCAGATGTTGACAAACTGTGCCGGCTTGAAATGTGTCATGTCCACCTGTTGTACAGTGGAATTTACTATATATTTTTTGTGCCATTTTTACAGTAGACACGAAGCAGAAATGTCAACTCAATGAGTTACAATACATTATTTATGCCCACCGGTTGACTGCTTTCTTGTCCACTAACATGGTGAATTTCCCCTGGGACTGTGACTCTATTTACCATACCATGTTATCTACAAAAGACAAGCTCCGGAAATGTAACAACTGCAGCATAATGTTCACTACAACCTGTCACGTGTTATTGTCTCATGCCTTTTGTAAAATGTATGTAGTTCTTACCTGTAATGATACCATTTTCTTTTAACCCATCAGAGATACAGTATCAACTACTTCCAGACTGAAAGAGAAAACGGAGATGTTACATAGTTTGTGCACGTTCATGCTGAGCTAGCTGAAGGTGGAGTGGCTATAGCAGAGATATAGCAGAGCATAATGGAGCAGGGATGGGGGGGGGGGGGGGACTGCATGGAGCAGAGTCATTTGGTTTTAAAGTCTAAAGCTTGTGTTACCATGATTTTCAAAAGATGCACACTGTTGCTTTAAAAGTGACATAAAATTGACATCTTTTTAATAAAAGAATTATCTTTGTAGTAGACTGGTGGAAAAAGCTTTCACAAATTTTCAGGTTTAAATCTTTATGTAGGCTTATGTACTATTATAGTACTGTATGTACGGTACTGCTTACTCTTAATGAATAAATTCTGTTTATAATTGTGTTTGTAAATGTCTGCCATGTGGCTTTAAATAGACAAACATTTAAAAGCCTTTAATTAGATTTTACTGCAGGGATTAATATTTTTCAGCTGGCAACAATCAATTAAAACCTAAGTGGTGCAATGGGTATCCTATGGTCATGAAAACTTTACTCTCTTTCAGATGGGTTAAATTATTACCCTGGTTCAAGCTTAAGAACACAACTTGATACCCCAAACAAGTTTCTTCCACCTGAGCTGTGGATCTCTGCATGTTGAGCTCTGATCTCATCATCTAACAAACCTCTGAGGTCTTCACAGAACAGCTGTATTTATACTGAGATTAATTTACACAGGTGGAGTCTATTTACTAATTAGGTGACTCCTGAGGACAATTGGTTCCACTGGATTTTAGTTAGAGGTATCAGAGTAAAGGGGGTGAATACAAATACATGCCACACTTGTCAGATTTTTATTTGTAAAATAATTTTGAGAAGCATTTATCATGTTCCTTCCACTTCACAATTACTTTGTGCTGGTCTATTACATAAAATTTAATAATACAGTACATGTATGTTTATGGTTGTAAAAGTTCAATGGGTATGAATACTTTTGCAAGGGCAAGAACACTCTTGAGAAGGAAGCATGTCATTGTCTACGTCTGCAGTCAAGAGACTAATACAGATGTTTCACAACAAGATGCAAACCACTGGTAACAAACAAGATCAGAAAGGCAAAAACTTTGCCAGATCTTTAAACTAATTAAACCAAAACTGGTGGAGGCACCAAAAATGGTGGAGGCAGTATTATGGCATAAACATATATGGCTGCCAGGGCACTGGTGTTTATTGATAACTTAACTGCTGATAAAAGTAATGTATAGGGCAATACTCCCTGATCAGACGTATAGGGTGGTGCTTTATATTGCCGATGGATGATGAACCAACACATACAGGAACCAAGGAAAAGAAATGGGATATTATTCACTGGCCAAGTCAAGACTGAAGGCAGAAAAAAACACAAACTAGCAGCAATTGAAGGCAGCTGCAGTAAAAGGGTAGCAAAACATATCATGGAAAGAAATTCAATCTTTGTTTAGAATTTTAAATGTTTCATTTTAAATTAAATGTGGTGGTGTACCTCAGCTATATGGAAAAAAAAACTCCTAATAAGTTATGAAATAATTATTTGTAATATATGAATGCTACTTTACCTCTTAGCAGAAAACTAAGGACACTTTGAAGCATATTACAAGGGTTTGAGAAAAAGATTTTTTAAAAAGCAAAGAAAACCATATATTTAAAAGTCTGTACGTATGTATGTATTGCAAATGACTTTTAAAGAAGTTTAACCCAGAATTCAAAGCGTTTTCCATCAACAGAAAGCCATTGGGAATTTCTGAATACTAATATAAGCTGTTCTTAAATGCTGAAGCAGCTTTGAATGTTCAGAGTGTCCCAAAAGTGTCTATACATAGGGGAAATTAACACTTTTTTTTTTTTTTTTTTACTAACAACATCTTCATTTATTTTTCATTTTTTGTTTATATCCATAGATTTTCTTTTTCACAAAACCTTTAAGAATGTCTCTGGGGCATGTGAAGGCCATGGTGTGCCAGGAAAAGGTTTATTTAAAGGAATGCATTTAACGTGAAATAAGATATATAACATCAGATGCATTAACATTCATTAAGTTCATCATGAGTGGGAGAGACGTCTGTGTGTGTTTACAAAGAAATAGTATCCATGTAGAGGAAGTTATACTGTATAAATAAAGTTATACTATGAACGAAGATGTTTGGGATACCCTTTTTTCAAATCACAGATTCATATTAATGCGCTCCTTGTAATATGGTTGAATTGTTTTGTTTATAGCTACTATGACATTATAACCAGATGTTATAACCAGAACTACCATGATATTGTCACTATCATGACATCACAAAGCATTAACCCCTTCTTCTCAGCTTCGTGGTAGAGCAAATTTTGAGTCATTACAGTTATATCATAAAAAATAATTCAGGTTGACAGAAAACAGCGCCTATGCATGCCATGGGGGAATATTTGGTGGGGTGGTGGTGGATTGGTTTTCAGGCGCTTTTGTATAATCAGAAGGGTCATGCTGGCCCTGTTTGTAAACATGAAGCAACATCTCAACCATTAGGAAGAGACCTATACTGTGTTCTGTCAAAAAAAATATATATATAATAACAACAATTAATTACATTTTTTAAATGTAATTTAAAAAAAAACTTTTGTTATTTTTTGCCCCAAGGGAATAAAAAATATAGTTTTTTTCTTAGTTTCTAAAGGGTTAAATGTAACCAAAAAATCCCATTGTCAATTATTTAAGGCTGTGATAAGATGCAATACTGTGGTTAATTCATTACTTAAAAGACATTTATACATTTACATTTAGGCATTTGGTAGAGTGACTTCTATCAAAAGTGACTTACAAAAGTGCTTTAAAGTTTCCACCATGTATAGATCCTTAAACTGGTTAGTTACATTCATAACTTTACCCTAATATTATGTTTAAAATCAGAGGAAGTTTGGAGCATTTACCACCTCAGATAGCAAATGGAAACCCAGAGGGGCCATGGAGAGTCTTTATAAAAGTGCTGGGAGTGAGTCTACACTGTCACTCTGCCACAAAGACTTCAACTCCTCCAAGAATTCATGTCATTTAGAGCCAGACTGCTAGCATACACACTCCTAGAGACACAGTCTCTATCTCTCACCCACACAGCACAGCTGTGCTGACAATGTTAAAAATAACATTTTCATAATCTTCCAGTACAGGAACAACAGCAGAAATGACAAAATATGTCACACTGCCATGACATTTAAAAGTAAATACGGTCAATATTTTGTACAAAAAAAATGATAAAAACTCAACGCAGGAACAGAATTCAGGATGAAAATCTGTGTTTAGTAAATAGGACACCTGTTTCAAACCATCAACTGGAAGTCTCTAAAATTGGAGCAACATTCTGAAAGAATACTAATTGGCTAAAGGCATGGCAACTATCTTCTACCAAATCTTACATTCACATTTGTTCATTTGGCAGCTTTATGAAAAAGAAACTTACCCATGAGAAAGAATCCAATCTCACCACATAGCTGTTAAAGAAGATGATGGTGAAACCAACAAAAATAAGTTTCCATCAATTCACCCATAAAGAGGAGATTATGCCAGCGTCAAGATGAAGGCTATGACCCTGCGTTCACACTTCCAAGCAGCACATAACTAAAGATTTATTTGCTGAGGGTAAGACCACTACTGTTCCTCTAAAATGTTTTTCCAAAATAAAATTTAATGCTCTGTGGGGAGTACAATATTTGGAATATTTTTAAGCAGCCAGACAGCCTGATTGACACTTTTCCCCTCAACTTTGTCCTCAACTTGTTTTGATAACTCCATTGTCTTCATGAAACTGTTTATACAGGTCCTTTAATTGCAACCTGAGTGACTACATTCAAGTAATTATGGTGGCAAATGATCATTTACAATTTTCACACCAACCAATTTTGTGTAGAATCGTGACATAAATCCAATTAAGTAAACAAGATGTTGAAAAGTTATGGGAATACGAATATTTCTGCAATGCACTATATATATTAAATTACTAGTTGCATGTTTGTCATTACTAATCTAAAGCAAAAAGTGTAGTACAGATAAACAAATTTCGTATGCATAGAAACCTGACCATTGTGCGCATAAACAGCACAGCTTCTATCGCAGTCCCTGTATCGTACCTTACAGTACCTTATCCAATCACGTGCATTTATGTCATTTAACTCAAGACAGCTTGTTGGACAAGAGAATAGCTATAAGAGTGCAAGAGAAATGGGCAAGGGATTGTGCAATTCATAAAGCGAATTGTTTTGCAAAAACACAAAATCTTAAAAAAAAAAAATTTTTTTAGGCAGTTTTTCATTAATTTACCATCTGCATTTTTATATCTACACATCTGTACATCATCCTGTCACATATATTGAAGCACATCATAATACACAGACATCGCTGTGATCCCCTAAGATCATAATTGGGTGTTCAGAAATCCCAGTTGAAGCACAGGACGTTTGAAAAGTGAGACATAACTAGACTTCCAATCCAGCTTCCAATTCACAACGTGTATATCTCATGTCTATTGTACAGAAAGCAATCATGTGTCTCTTGAGTGTGGCTTGCTTGAGAAACAGGACATAATTTTAAACATCTAGAACATAAAAAAATTGTGGTCGATATGCCTACATTAAAGGTTCTATAAGGAATTCTAACACAGATGGTTTCATGTAGAACCTCTAAAGAACCCTTTGACAGCCTTATTATTCTACTAGTGCATTCACTGTCTCTAAAGCACAATGGTGACTAGGAATAAAGAGGAGTTAGATACAGTGATATGAACAATATAAAGCAATGAACAATACTTCACAATGGGGTTTAAAAAGGCCGTCTTTAGTTCAGTGGTTTTCACATCTACTGATAATGGTTACATTTTTTTCTCATCTGGTTTCCATAAATTTAACAACTGCATCATCTGGCCAATCCAGTTTACACAGCCATTTGTTACACTGGCTCTGGTGTCCTATCATTTCTTCTACTTTGTCAGAATTTACTTCCGGGTAGCAAAAATATATAGATATCATATTTTGTGATAAAGTAGCACAGACTGATATTTGTTTTTTTTTTACCAGAGATAGCATTTTCTGACATACTGGTTGCATTTTGTGCTAAGTTGGTTTTTACCAGAATATATACTTATGGTAGTGCTTGCACTTTTTTGACACATTTATTTATTCTCCATCAATTCAAAAGTCGAAATTAACCATGCAAGTCAAATGTAAAATAAAACAATAAAACAATAATTATAATTCAATACTAAGCAACAACCCACAAGTTGGTGGTAGAAATAGCAGTGATTTATGGGCACTAAAGTGGCGAAACATGACACATTTTTAATATGCACAAGCTCACTAAGCATGGATAAGACAGAATGATAGTACACATACGTCTAGCCAACATCAGTCTCCTATTTATAATATGTGACATCGTCTGATGTGTAGTGATCTATTATCCCAGCTCATCAAATGTCTCAGCTAGGTCGTCTTTGGGTTGGCCTGCTACCATACCTATCCCTATCCATTCCCAATCCATCACAGGGCACACACGCTCATACCCTCATTCACACACTATGGATGACGTGAGAACGGCAATCACCCTAACCTGCATGTCATTGGACTGTGGAAGGAAACTGGATAACCTGAAGGAAACCCACCAAGCATGGGGAGAACATGCAAACTTCAAACCCAATCAAACCCAGACTCAAGTAAGTTACCATTTGTTAAAATATTATTCTATAACTGCCTTTACCTGGAACTTTTTCTTTAAGAAGTGTGCTCATTGCTTTTTTCCTCCCTTTTGCAGGCTGTCAGAAAAAGAATCCGAACTCTCTGCCAGACTGTGATGTTTAATGTTTACTGTTTCTCGGTTTATTCTTACTGTTTCTATGTTCCTTCTTTGTTCCTTGTTCCCTTTCAAAAGCTACACTTGATGCTACGTGAAAAACGCTATGGGAAGAGGTCTCCACGGACTGGTTGTTGAAGCATGTGTGTCAAACACGCTAATAACTTGGCTTATATAACTTCGGTCAGGTGACGTCATCTGAACAGGTACACCTGGAGGTTACAAATACATCTGAACTGGAAACTTCCTCAGGTCTTTTGTCTTCAAGGCTGCATTGTGTTTGCGTTTGTGTGTGTCTAACGATACTGCGTGGCGGTTAAAAAAGAAAGAATGAAAGCGAAACTAAATAATGGCTGAGTTAAGGAAGAGATGTTTACCTCCTGCAAGAGACTTCTCTCCGATGATGATTGTCATGCTCTTTGTTTCGAGTGTTTGGGTGAAGAGCACGCTATCCGCGGACTCGAGGGACAATGCGAGCACTGTGATCTGCTTCCGATCAAAGCTCATTCTTTAAAGTGAAATCGCGAGCCATGCTTCACTCTTGGGGTTCGCGCGTTGATCTGGAGAAAGCGCGTGAGACAGATTCGCCCTTTTCTCTTGCGCTCTCACCGGATCAGGAAATTCCCGCTTCCCCTTCTGAAGCGCATCCCGATGCCTCTTCTGATCGGGCGCCGGAGACCTCCTCCCTCCTCTCAAGTGAGTTTACCACCTCAGGACGCTCCTCTCATGGTGAGCGAGAGTATGAGGAATTACTGGAGGTGGTAACTAGGGCAGTCGAATGCCTACATCTTGACTGGCCACAGGAACAGGAGAGTCCCAATCACTCAAGTTTAGACGTCATTCATGGAACAAACCTTATTCGTCCCGTATATTTGTGCCGTATATTTGGGAGACGCTTGCGAGCTATCGCTCTCCTGGGTGCTCATCTTCATTGAAGAAGCCCATACTCCCCAATAAGCCATGCAGACTAACATCTTCGCTAGTGGGGGAGGCTTTCCAGTCAGCGGGTCAGGCCAGTGCAGCGCTGCATACCATGGCGGTGTTGAAGGCATACCAGGCTGACCTAATGATGCAGCTGAGCGCAGGTGGGTCCATCGACCAAGAACCCTTTTCAGAGCTTTGCCGAGCCACGGATTTGTCTCTCTGTGCCACAAAGCAGACGGCCATGCCATTGGCCGTTTCATGGCTGCTATGGTTGCTACGGAGAGACATCTGTGGCTGAACCTCACTGGCATCAAGGACAAGGAGCATTCGAGAGTGAGAAGGAAAGAAGGAGAAGGATAGTATGGCGAGACTCGCCGTGCTTCTCAGTCTGCCTTTAAAAGACCGGACCTGAGAAGTATCATCTCTTTAAAGAAGAGGTCCTGAGGCTGGTGAAATGCCAGGACCATGAGGGTGTCTCCCCCAAGGGATGGGCGTGTGGTATTCCAAAGTGAATAAGCACTTCTTCCTGGCACCCTCAGGAGGCCACCCAAATCTCCACCACCACTGGTGTTCAGAAGAGTGGTCACCAACGAAGTGTTAGGTGTTCGGTTTTCCTCCTGCCATGTTTTCAGGACACCGAACATCTAACGCTCCCCGCCCCCTCCACCTAGCAAAGTATTGAGACTTGTGCCCCTTTCAGAGAAACTGGCAGCGTGAAAGCTACTGCCAAGTATATCTCCTTGGGCTCAGAGGATCCAACCTGCACATCGCCCTCCGTGTTTCAACGGCGTGGTCTTCACTTTCGTGAAACTGGAACGAGCGCATTTTGCTGACACAAGAATTGCAGACTTTGCTGGGTATAGGGGCCATAGAACATGTTCCCCTGCCAGACACACAGTCAGGCTGCTACTGATTGTTTTTCTTGGTCCAAAAAAAAAAAGAAGGGAGGGGAGGTGTGTCCAATTCTAGATCCTTGCGGGTGGTATCGCTACCTCAGAACATTAAAATTTTGACGGTCAAGATGATCAGAAGATTGGTTTGTGACAACTGACCTAAAGGACGCATATTTCATATAGAAATATTGCCACAACACAGGAGGCTCCTGAGGTTCGCTTTTGTGGGGTAAAGGTTACCTCTATCGGGTCCATCCATTTGGCCTAGAAACTTGCACATATACAAGAGGCTTGGATGAAGAGCTGTTTCCTATACGGTTCCAGGGCATCTGTAATTCGAATTATATTCACGACTTGGCTCAGTCTCGGGAGCTAGCGCTTCGACATCGACATGTCGTCCTAGTTCATCTTGAATCTTTAGGGTTGAGACACAACGACAAGAAAAGCGTTGTCTCTCCTGCTCACAGGACAATGCATTTGGGGTTCGTATGAGATTCGGTCAGAGTACAGGCACAATTGTCTCCTGTATGTATCAAATCTATTTTTAGCACGCTAAGGAACATCAAACTAGGCCAGAAAGTGACTGTTCGTTACTTTCAGAAAATCCTAGATCTCATGGCAGGTGCATCCACGGTGAAACCCTTGGGCCCTCTGCATATGAGAACCTTTCTGTTGTGGCTGAGAGCCAGGGGATTTAATTCAAGGGCCAATCCCCTGAGGCAAACGGAGATGTGGTTTCTATGTGGTTCAGACCCTGGTTTTTAAATTTGGGTCCCACTCTAGGTCTCTGTTGTCATCACGAGATGCTAACAACAGACACTTTCCTTTGGGTTGGGGTCCGGTCTTGGATGGCCATCTGGAGAGGTCATCTTCTCGCATGGCATACCAGTTGCCTCGAAACGATGGCTTTATTTCTGGCCCTGAAATACTTCCTCCAGCTAGGAGGCTACCATGTCCTAGTGCGGGTGGACAACACTATGGTAGTCTCTTATATAAATTGCCATGGCGAAACAGATTTTGGAAAGTTATTATTCTAAAGAACTAAGCAGATTCCTAAACATCTTATCTCTCAAGGCGATTCACATTCCGGGGCATATGGATGTGGGAGCAGACTTGCTGTTCAGACAGGCTGTGACACATGGGAGTGGAAACCACATCCCGAAGTGGTCATTCAATCTGGGAGAGAATTTAGGTGGAGGAAATCTGGAGGAAACCCACCAAGCACAGGGAGAACATACAAACTCCATGCACCCATGACCCAATCCAATGTCAACCCTGGAGGTGCAAGGTGACAGTGCTAACCACTAAGCCACTGTGCCACTTTGTACATCTTGCTGATATAATTATCGAGTCGACATTGGCCGGATGTATGTGTGCTGTTAGAGAGAGGTAGGACAAGCTTATAGATTGCCAGGAGTTTTGTCACATTATCTTGCTGCCACTATGAAATCATTTGCACTTAGTAAATGTACAGTCACTAATTACAAGTTAGTCAAACTGCAAATAAATCTTGCTGAAATAGAATCTAATATTTCAACAGTCAGACTGAAGAGAGCATATATATTCTTTTCCATAAATTTCAAATGATGCTTATATTAAACTTCATTTAAACAGATTTCTAATTACCTGATATAATTTTAAAGCAATTCCATTCTGATAATATCATCATATTGGCAACAAGAAACAGCAACCTGTCTTCAATTCTCATTCCGGGTGAGAGTGCCATGATTTTATTTATGGCTTTGAATGTTTATACTAAAAGAAACTGTGTTAATGTAACTGCTCCAGGCACTCCTATTTCCTCCCACAATCAAAAGACATGCAGAGTAGGCTAATTGGTGTTTCCAAATTGCCCACTGTGTGTGAGTGAGTGTGTGCGTGTGTGGGTGTGTGTTTGTGCCCTGCGATAGATTGGCACCATGTCCAGGGTGCACCCTGTGTAGTGCCCAGAGTCCCCTGGTATAGACTTCAAGTTTCCTGTGAGCCTGCACAGGATAAGCGTTATAGAGAATAGGTGGATGGTGTATAATAGGTGTATAAGTGAGAGAGTGAGTGTGGACACATCTGTAATTAAAATCAATTCAATCAGCCTTTTCTTTAATGCAGAAAATTTCAGGTTGCAGTGGAGTGACAAGGAAGACAATGCAAGGGGCTATTAACCAAAGATGACAACAAACAACAAACAAACCTTCCAGATATGATACCAAATTTCAAAAGAACATTTTGGTGCATGCATGTTCAGTCAGGTATTTTGTTAGTTTCAAAAATCACAAGACTTAATCCATAAAGAGCCAAATGCACATTTTTAAAAACATTAGATTTTATTCAGCAATGCTTTCTAGTTCTGTTATACCCAACAATATATCTGCATCAATGTCAATCTCAATGTCAACCTCCCATCGTTTATATCGAACCTCACTGCCAACAGAGCACTGATGTCTTTGGCATAGATACAGATGTCCATTATTGAGATTGTCCCTTTTTTCGCATTAGATAAGAACTTGGAATTCAGAACATGGATCCATTCATTTACCTGACACTAAAAAGAAAGCGTATGATTTTGCAAATAGTTTGATGAAGTGTTCAGCTAATTTTATTAATTCCACAGGTGTTCTGTGAATAATCTTTAGGCAAGCTTGACGTGTGTGCAGATTCCTAAACATGTTGGACTCTGTTATCTGTCATCCCGGCAAATTAAATTTGCACCGAGCATTTATCTGCAGCTAGCAGGACCCCACTCTTAGCCAGATCAAAAGGCTGGTGTGCCAATTCTCCCATAATGCCTCATTTCACACTGTCAAATCAAATAAGCTATTTGATAAACACAGTGGAGGTTTTAATTATAGTAATGATCTCATCACAGACATCAACCAGTTTCGTATGAAGTGCAGCTGGATCCAGCAGCAGATTAAAATGGTTCCTCATTCTCAGAAGGTTCTTTCCTCAGAAACCGGGTGTAAAAGCAACTCATTCGCAATAAATAAATGAATTTGTTTAGTTATGTAAGTGAATGTGAATGCATTATTCAGATTGAACAGATAATAATAAAGATAAGGACCGTTAGGTTTTTTACAGGACATCTGGAGAAGACTAGATGTGTGCACTGGGCCAAGGATCAAAATCCTACTGTAGGCAAGACAAAGCAGGATAAAGAACCTCAGTAACCTCCTCGTCCTGTGCTGGTTCATATTAGGCTTCTAGTTTTGTTTATCCTTTATGGAATTTATTGTAAAATATGACGGGTACAAACAAATAAAGTGGTGAAGTTGAGGAATTAACAAGCTACAGAATTCACATATAATTCTGACAGTGTAAATAATTAGACCTGTAAATAAATACAGATATTAGTAGTGGCACTATGTTACACCCTTAATTTTCGGTGTTATGTTTATAAAAACATAATATATAGTGTACATGCATCAGGGTTTAGGGGCAGTGTGGTCACAAATTTAACGAACCTATACATAAAAATATTCAGTCGCTTTTTTAGTTCTTGTTTGTTTTTAAAACCTAAGCTACACTGTAATAATGACAATCTTTCAAAGGTCTGTGTCTAAGTCATATTTAATTGACTTTAATGTTGTCAGTTTTCACTGGAGATTTATAACAATTATTACAATGTTTTATCTTTTTTTTCATTAGCACACTCTAATGTTACAGTTAAAACCCAGATGCTACTAGTCTGTTATTAGAATTTAGAAAAAAAAAAAAGAAATTGTTTCCTGTTGGGTAGCTAAAGAAGAAAGATATCATTTTATATCATTAAAGGTCCCATATTTTACTATTTCTTAGCAAGTTGAAACAGGTCTCAGAGCTCTCCCCCCACCCGCCCAAAGTGTTTCCGTTAAAGCTCCGGCTGAAGTAACCCTCAGATAATTTAGTTCTCAGGTAAGTAGAGCTATTTTCATATACTGTATGAGGTCACATTAGGGGAAAACATCTAATTGACTTGTTAAGAACAATGGGTGATTCAAAAGTGAAAAAGTGCAAGTACAAAAAAGCAAGGAATGTCTTTTTTTTTTTTACTTTTCTTGTTTGTACACACACGTACACTGGAGAGCCATCTAAATGTCTATAAATGTGTAAAAAGCAAATTCTGCATAATAGGTCCCCTTTAATGAATACAGCAAAGAGAAATTGACAGCCTCAGTATATGTGACCTTCGTGTGAAGCAGTTAATTAAATCTTTGTTGGTTAATGTTCCTTTGGGATGGCACACATCATTTCCTTCCTGGTAACTGACTGTTTTCTGTGAACACTTCAGGCTGACAAAGCTGGAAAAAATCATAGAGTTAACACCTCACTAGCACCTCACTTCAGTACTTCAACACTTATCAGGAGTAAGATATGAGGCTGACTTGATTTGCATACTTGTAGTAACATCAGTCTGAGTGAACAAGATAGGATGGTAAATTTTCTCTTGTCATCTTGTCATCTCTCTCTCTCTCTTTCACACACACACTGTGTGGTGTGTGTGTGTATATATATACTTTGCATGTGTCTTTTGACCTTAGTGATCACTACTAATATAGTCTTCTAATTTCAGATTTCCCTTAGGTTTTCCCTTATTCCTCTCCCCTATTTCATAAAGTGCATACCGGATTTATCCTGCTATTTTTTTTTTTTATTATTTTTTTTTTTTTACTAATGTCCTTGTAGGTCTTGAGACCCAAGGTTCCTGGACAATTTGAGCACCAAATGAGTTTACTAAATATAGTTGATAGCCTTCTCGAATATTTCTGTCCTCTGTATGAACATCTGCTTGTGTCTTTTTTGCACTTGTCCCTCTCCTTCTCGTATAATGGAAAGTCCAACATGAATAACATATAAAGATATTGCATGTCATTGAAAACTATTTATGCTTAGGACTCACCCTTTCGAACTGCTGCTGTATTTATTAAAACTGTCCTGTGCTCATTTGGAGACTTACTCACAATACACTCATACAAAAAACAAAAATGCTTATTTAAATATATACTGTACTAACATTCTACATATAAAATATTGCTGATTTGTGCTTTTGACTTAAACTTGCACATTGTATGTTATTTTATTCACTCACTCGCTCATGGTCAATACCACTTACCCTGTTGGAGCCTATCCCTGGAGGCGTATGGCACAAGGCGGGTGCACCTTGGACGGGGTGCCAATCCTTTGCAGCATATAAGAAACTGATTAAGATCCACTATTTTGTGCTTGATCCACACATGGAGTACACACTGTATAACAATTTTTAACCCAACTTTTTTTGTTTTAAATTCCATACCTTTGTTCCTTGCTACACTGGCCCTCATAGAGTAAATCATTTTGGTGCCTATTAAAGTGTTTTGATACACCTGTGTATGCAAAATGATACAACTGAGAAGCAGAGGTTGTATTTGTGAAAGTACGTTACTGCCATTTGAATATAGGATTATGTTGTTATAAGTTAAAAGTATCCGTATAAGCACATGGGAAAACATGCGGAGTACAAGCTTAAAGAGCGTAGGGAAGATTTGAATTTCAAACCCAGGAGGCACCAGGAGACAGTGCTAACCACTAAGCCACCATGCTGAATTCAGCGTTCCATGGAACATTATTTTTCCCCTTATTTATTCGCCAGTGATGGAGAAACTGTAATAAATCTTTACAAAGGAAACTGTGGCCTATTAGTATTTAGAGTTTCCTGTTCCAAAAAATGGCACAATTTTCTGTGGGTGATGGTGCATGCCAGACAAAGTGTTTTAGTACTTTTTTTTTTTTTTTGTCAAACAAGTCATACATAGATTTGCCTCTTTGTCCCTCCTAAAAAGGGCAGGTCATGGCTATATCACTTCCCATGACCAACAGTAGTGGCCATAAAATGCTCAGAAATTTTAGTTCTGATCTTAGCCTGCGGGTACTAGATAAGTGTATTATTTATTATTAGTGGATTAGTATTATCTGGGGACCTCTAATAATGTGTAATAATGTAATAATGTAGGACAGTGATATTCCCTCCTTACACTTGTGTGAGCTCACAGACACCCATGATTAGCTGTAGAGCTGGATACAACTTGGATACAACTAAATTAGGGAGAAAACCTGGGAAAAACAATTAATAAATATAATAAAAAATAATAATAACCCCACCAAATCACAGACATGCTACGTGCCTCCCATTCCACTCCTCTAAGAGAGCTTGGCCAATCAGCTCCCTCTAGGCCCTGGGCTGTGAGAGGCTGCAGCACCACCCGGGAATTAAACTCCGGATGATAGGGTGAGCGCTTTACGACTGCACCTCTAGGGGGCCTGTATATATATATTTTCAAGGTTTTTGTTTCCTGTACGCCTTTTTATCCACCTTCCCAAAAGAATGGGAGTTGAGTTGGAATGCTTTCAAAGTATTTTGTGTAAAACTATCAGAATTAAAAAAAATAATATGGAGATGGATGACATGTTTAGCAGCATGTGGTAAGGAAAACTCTTCTGTTTATATCATACAGCTAAAGCCCTACGCAAAGCCGTGACATCATATCCCGGAGATAAATCAGTAAATTTGGGTAAAATCGCAGGCTTCGCTTATACTGTGGCAATGTGCCACAGGCGTGGGGGTAATTTCTAAATCACACAACGTCCCCAGATAATACTAATCCCATGCGAATAGGACTTATGCCAGCGTTTCGCCTATGCTCTGGTCTCAGCTACAGGCACTAAGCATGATTAACCAAATAATGAGACTTTCCATGTTTTGTGCCCTCTAGCTTTAATGACCTATCTTGAGCTGCTTGTACAGTACATAGCTTGTCTGCTTTTTCAGGCCTGACATTTGTTTGTATGGAAAATAAAAACTGCTGAGGAAGCTGTCTGAGACCTTTACCTCACATGAACTGAGCTCTATGCTTCATAATGCTATAAAGAGCCATATCAACCAATTACCATTGCATTAGCATTAATAGTACAGGAAGGGAGCTGCTCATCACTCTTAGACTTCCACAAGCCAGGTTTGTTCTGAAAGTAATTGGCTTTGGCTCAAATGCATTTGGGAAAAAAAAAAAGTTACATCAGCAACAATGCTCTGGCTTGTTAGTCTAAACATTATCAGTATTATATAGCATACCAGTCTACCAGTCTATGTAATTATTCATGATTCGTCAGCAAATTTCTATTATATTTGAGATTAAGTTTATGTTAATGCTGGCTAAAACAATTAAGATATCACTAAGAAATGAAAGACATGTTTGGTAAAAAAAATATTATATTATACAATAACATTATAATAGGGTGTGTTGCTATAGAAAAAAATACTGAAAAGAGGGTCATTATTTTTCATAATAGGACTGTGACATAAAACCTGTGCCTTATCAAATATGTACTGTAGACGCTATGGTGAGCCACATGTAAGCTGAGACTTTGTGAAGAAACCTGATTAAATCTGAAAAAGGTTTTAACACTGAACTGCAAAGTGTGGAGCCTTCACATCATGCAGATTGTCCAAAAGGTGCTAAATACAGTTCCTTCGCAGGGAGATTAATTTATCATTTTCTACACTGCTTTTTTCTGTACATGATTGTACCGTAGGATGCCTGAAATGTTTCTCAGGAGACTTCGTTCACAAGGCATAGTACACCTCGGACATTCGGGCACACGAAAACTGAGGGCAATGTCGTCATCGTGTCGTTGTCTATACTGCTTCATCCTGTATATAGGGGCACGTGGGGCATGGATTATAGTGTATATAGAAGGGGCGAGGTACACCCTGGGCAGCCAAACCATTGCAGGGTAGACACACACACACACACACACGCTAACAGGCATTTTTGGAATGCTTGAATTTTGACGCTCAGCTTTAATTTATGGGGTTTATCAAAGATATCACCAAAGAATTAGACACATTTACAGGCAAAGTCAAATAACAGGCAAATAATTGGACTAATCAATTCTCATAAATATTAGGATTATTTACAAATGCAAAAACATTGCAATCAATAACTGCTTGAAGTTACAAACCCAGGATAATCTCCTTCCGTCCTAGTGTTCCTAAGCTACAGATCCACCATGATCCTGATCAAGATGAAGCACTTAATGGAAATGAATGATAACGACGAATAACCATTAAAGATTCTCTTATCACAGTATACAGTCATCGCTGTACTGTATATCGACCAACTGACCAATGGTGATTTCTCTAACAAAATCAGGGAGGGAGGGCAACATCTGTTCTCCTGGTGTACACTACCAACCTGCCTTAATTAAAAATCAGCAGACAGAATTACACTCCGTCTATTTTTACCACTTCGTGCCTTCCTCTATGATGCAATTAGAAGTTTTGATTAGGAAAATCTATAAAGTCTGTTTTAAATCTGAGTCTGTAAGCTGTCTGACATCCCTGTCTCTTATCTATGTGAAAAGGCTGATTAGCATGAGAACTATGACAGTGATCACATCAGGATTTTACAGAAGTCTGCTGTCACACGCACTAGCACTTTTCCTTGAGAGATTAACAGCAAAAAAAAAAAAAAAAAAACTTGGCAGACATTCAGCTGTCTATTTTCTGTTTCTTTTAAGCTTATCTTAAAATCCAGACTCATCTTTCTTTCGAAGTAGCTTAAAGAAACTTTTATGTAGTTCCTATACTGAGTCAGAGTGAAAACCCATTAGGTGCAGTCCATCCTGAAGTCATAATGATTGTGCTGTCCGTCTTCTGAACGCTGGCTACAAAATAAATTTAAAAAAAAGGTCAATGCTGGCCACAATATAAAAGCACCAGAATACCAATTGCATCACAGCATATAAGGCTTAGCGGGAAAAGAGACCAAGGCTGTTGACCTGGGTCTCCAAAGCTCCCCAAATCTCAATCCATCAAGCACCCATGGGATGCACCAGACAAACAAGTCTGATCCATGTAGGCACCAACCCATTCCCCACGGCACCCGAAGGATCTGCCCCTATGGACCGCAGAGGTTTTGTGGAGTCAAAGTCAAGGGGCATTGCTTAAGCACCCCACAGCAAAAGCTTTTTGGTGCCGGGGTTTGACTTTCCCTATTGTTGATCAGTAACATCTAACCTTAAACAACTTAGTTGGCTTTAATAGAGCTCTGCCAGCTGAAGAACATACAAGGATGGCATCAAAGAGAAGCACCCAATCTTTGTTCTGCTGGAACTTTTTCACTCCTATTGTCCATTTATCAGTGTATTAAGACTTTTTTGTTTTGTGTGCAGTGTAATCTGTCATGGGCCTATGTTCCATTTCTGAGCCTTGTTTTTCCTTAGGTTCATTTTTCTTCCTTGCTCCCGAGACTTGTCAGTGATGCCATGATTGCTAACAAGAAAATTCTAACAGGCAGAAAAAGGGGGGAAAATTATGCTGGCATTTATTGATGAACAACGCAGATTTTTTTCCCCTCCCATAATGCACCGACCAGCAATTAGAGAATAGTGACATGAAAGTTCATTAATATTAAGCATCTGCTCTGATTTTTTTATACAGTCCAAAGTGACCATAGTTCTACTTCCTGGGTTTCCTTGGGCTTATGGGACGGAGGCTTGCAAATAAATATAGTAGGTCACAGTAACTGCTTCATGTCCTGAGTACAATGCATTGCCTGTATTGAGATGGATTTTCTGTTTCATATCATATCATATCATATCATATCATATCATATCATATCATATCATATCATATCATATCATATCATATGCATAATTTGCTAACTGTTACACACATCTGCTAACATTAAACACTTGGTCTCCTTAGTCATTGCTTCTAATGTAAGTTATGCCAAATTGCCTCTGGTTTGTCTGTGTTGTTTTGTTCAGGGGCGTCGAACTAGTCAATGTTGGCGAGGTGAGTTACAAAGCTATCTTCTTCTATCATCTTCTCTCAGACAAAAGGCTGAATCCCAAATCCCTCTAACCCCTGATCAAGGGCTCTATTTAGTGTGTGCAACAAGGGATTGTACACCCCATTGGGATTGTGAACCCAAAGGTTACTGATATACTAAAGAGGAACAAGTGAAACTATAAAGTAAGTCTTTTAAGTCTCTTAGGACTGTCCACCAGCTCGAATGTTTATTCTTCTCAACTTTTCAAACTACGGTATCCACCAAAATACACAATACTGAAACTTGTGCCCATTTGTTGATGTATCAAAAGTCCAGTCACACGTGTTCCAAGTAGTGAAAAGGAAGTTGTGTTGTGCAGTTGCTGTTGAAAATGCGTCTTTTGATGGAGGAAAAAGTATTCATAATTGAGTATTATTTCTGCTCCTAGGAAAGCGGACGTGAACGGGGACCGAGGTTGAAAAAGGTGGTAGGACAACTCCTTCCCAAGCCTGTCCTATTTTCCTGATCGTACACCACCTGATGCTTACTTGTGGGGAATTTTAAAGGAGTGTGTGTTCAACTTTAGGTGGTATGATGGTGTAGTGGTTAGCATTGTCTCCTTGGACCTTCAGGGTCTGGGTTCGATTCCCGTCTCTGTGTTCTCCCTGTGCTTGGTGGGTTTCCTCCTGGTACTTTGGTTTCCTCCCACAGTCCAAAGACCTGCAGATTAGGCTAATTGGTGTTCCCAAATTGCCTGTAGTGTGTGAATGAGTATGTGTGTGTGCCCTGCGATGAATTGGCACACTGTCCAGGGTGTATCTCGCCTTCGTTCCAGGGGTAGGCTCCAGGCCCCCCGTGACCCTTAATACAGGATAAAGTGGTTTAGACGATGAGTGAGTGAGTGTCAACTATGAAGACCTGCCAGGAACTGGGCCTGCATTACGCCAGCAAATCATCTCCTTTTGCAGGAGTATGCAGCAACGTTTGTTTAGGTAATTTCAGGTTGGGAACCTGCATGAATGGTATGAACACTGTCTACAGCAAGGTGGTACACACACACTTACATTACTCATACTGTGGTAGTTCAACATGCTAATAGTGTGTATGTTATGAACAGTATATGTGTGTATGTCTTTCAGGAGAAATAAACACAGATGACAACAAGGTAACATTGTTCTAATATAGTATCTAATATCTTTTCATTTCAGTCTATTTTGGCACATACTGTACTCTCACCCCTGTTAATTACACTAACTGGTGGTCACTATCACCAGCTCCTCTAGTTTCGCTACTTGAGGAATGATGTATGTTGGCGAGGCAAAATAACCGGTTAAATAAACAAATCATAATCTGTTGTTAACAAATGGTCTTTGTCGAACTGCTGTATTAAAGCAATATCACACTCGAGGTCCTGCTGTTGTGCTGAATATCAGCACAGCTGTTATATCTACATCAATGGGGCTGTGCCCTCATGCTTACGACCGCATCAAAGACGTGCTGATATTTAGCACAACAGCACTCATTCTCGTGTAATGTTTGCTCAATCACATAATAAACACTATTACGAAAGCATAAATATTGGCACCTCTTCCTCATAAGTAATTTTTCTCTAACTTGTCATTTAATTTATTGTAGTTTAGTAATTTCACCAGGTCTGTCAATCTGCAAATCAGAAAAAAATAGACTTATAAAGAATTAATACACACACACACACACACACACACACACACACACACACACACACACACACACATACACACATACACACACACACACGCTTCGAAAATTAAAAACTCAAACCAACCATTTTAGAAAAAGGGCAAATTTATTTAAAGCACTTAACCCCTACATAGAAAAATATGATTGATTTAAGTCAATAATAAATAGAGTACCTCTCGCAGGCCCCACCGACATGTACAGTAGTACAATCAATATCCAGTTTCACAATACAGCAAAGGCACAGGCATGTACTGCAGATGTGTACTGCAGTGTTTGCAGTAGTGGAGGGCGAATGATGCGAGATACTTTACGTAAATGAACTATGATGAACCAGTCATGTATCGCATACAATTTCTCCCACCAATCAGCTAGTATCACTTTTTACAGGGTTTCCGCAATCCGCTTTGTGCATAATGATCTGCTCTTTTATGTAACTGCATTAAAGTTTGAAACATACAGTGGTTTTCCAGGATTTTACCAATGACCAGTATTACAATTTTCTTGAACAGGTGAGCGGTCCTTTGATGGCCCCTGGTGTGGATGACTTATAGCATTTGATAGATATATTGTCATTTAAACATTTTACTCGATGTATAGTTGTCAAAGTGAGTTTGGGATAAAAGCTGATGAGATGCTACAGTGCTGGATATGGAATATGCATGCCAAAAACATGTGATAGTTAAGTGACAGTTCTAAATGCAGCAATAACACACATGTCCAAACAACCTGTCATGCCTAATGAAAAGCAAATAAACCATATCCTCACTAGACAAGTTATGTATCTCCATCAAGCATTCGCTTGATCTCGCAGTCACCTAAGGTACTCTGTTTGTAGAATTGAAAAAAATAACGTGACTTATTTTTCCGTTCTTATAATATAACCAAAACATATTTTATAATTCAACACATATACTGCAGTTCATTGGCCATATCATTTAAAAAGAAACAAAAAGCATAAATATCTTAAATATTTAGGGATTCATAAGGCTTCGTCTCTTCCTCAGGTTGCTGTCCTTTCCAAAATAAAGGAGGCTTTAAAAAGTTCATGTTTTTTTTTTCCTCTAACTCGGCTGAACTCCCCGGATAAGCTGTCTATATTTAGTCAAATGAAAGCCCTGATTGTCAAAAAAACCTTTATCAAGATCTCTTATGCCAGACCTTTAAGAACAAACATACAGTAGACTTCAGTTAACACTGCCAACCAGCGGTCGGTTAGGTATTAGCCATCTTGTTTTGGCTTTCACTCAGTCTGATTTTTGACATAGCTTGGAATAGTACTGACATCGCGGTTTTGAGTCTTGAATGTGACAAGTACAGTATATTCAAAAACAAGGTTTAAAGCTCCACTCAGTCTGATCTGCATCGAGCAGATTTTAATAGAAATGCAGACATGTAAAAGGACAGTTCAGTACCTTGATGCACACTGGACATATCAACATGTCTGAGAGCAGCATGTGGCCACTAGGCCTCCAGGAACAGATTAGACGTGTCCCCAATGTGCACGGACGTACATGACGGGCTGAATTCAAATGTTCCTCTGAGCAGTGAGGTACTTCAGAGCAGCAGCACCATACTTTCTGGAGAGATCTTGGTGGAACTCGTCCTTCAGAGTCGTCAAGCAGAACCGGTAACTCGGACTGGAGCGAAACTTTGAAATGTCAAAACTGGGCGCATGTGGCATGTGGATCATGAAGGCATTTGGTAACACCATCAGGTCATACTCCTGTTTGAGAATCAAGGGTGCTCAGTAAATAGAAAGGCAAACCAACAGCCAACCAGGATGCAACTACTGTAGAAAAAACGACTTACCAGTGCATCAAGCTCCATGATGTGGGAGACTTTGTTCCAGCCAAAGCCCACAAATCTCTGGTCATACTCAGGACAATCCCGTCTGACCACCACGTAGGGCTCGAAGTCTGCTTCCCACTCCACTTTGTAAGGTGTAGTAGCAGTCCTCCATTTGGCATAGTTCGTTGGTGCGTGTCCCTTGGTCCAAACATGATATCTGCCAGGCAGAAGATGACCAAACGTTATTAATTTATTCATCTTCAGTGACTGTTTCATTCTGGTCAGGGTCGCTGGGAATCTGGTGTCTATCCTAGTAACAGTGGGCACATGTGCAGAGAATTCACACAAATAAATCCATGTGAACACCCAAACAGTAATCTGAACTCAACATCAAATCAGGGACTCTTATTTGCTTGAACCTAGTAATACATATTGTAAGTAAAAATAAATCAAATGTTCTAAATAAGTACAAATAGATGTACAATATTATGCAAAAGACTCTCGACGATCCGCCTAATTTAATATGACGACATAAGGGGTGGCTAGAGACCTTTGCACAGTAAAAGTAGTGAAAAATATCATAATCCAAAAAGTTAAAGTAAAAAAATATATATCTTGGTATTATTTTTTGCAGGATGTTCCGTACACGCGTACAAGACACAATACACCAGTGCAAAAAATAAAATTAAATAAAATAAAAAAATTCAAAAAAAAAAAAAAAAAGAAAGAAAGAAACCTCCGCCTAATGTTTTTTTTTTCTTTTCATTTCATCTTTTCTACCGCTTATACGGTACAGGGTCACAGGAAGCCTGGAGCCTATCCCAGGGCACTAGGCGGGGTACACCTTGGACAGGGTGCCAGTCCATCACAGGGCAAACACGCACACACAGACTATGGGAAATTTGGGAATGCCAGTGAACCTAATCTACATGTCTTTGGACTGTGGGAAGAAACCGGAGTACCCCGAGAAAACCCATTACACACGGGGAGAACATGCAAACTGAGGCTAATCGAACTCTCGACCCTGGAGGTACGAGGCCACAGTGTTAACCACTATATATAGCTAAAATATACCGTAGTTTTCTATTTTGAGTGAAAGAAAAATATCTAACTTTCTACATAAAGAACAAGCACAAGCAATAAATGCATTATTTAGAAACAAAAATATTACACAGTAATGTTCTACCATATACCTGCATTAAAAAAAAATTAGGAACTTCAGGTTTGCAGCTGAGGTTATGACACCTTGACAGCCAGAATGCACACACTAGGCTGACATTTTCGCTCTTGATTATTATTTTTTCTTTCAATGTTTCCACAGGCAAAGTGGTAGGAGTTGTATACAAGTCCATAAAAGCTTACCGGTTTCGCCTTCAAATCTGAACATACCTGAAGGTATAGAGAGTCCCCATGTCTAGCATGGATAGAAGTTCGGCTTTGGATTTTGGAAAGGAGAGGCGATATCTCAGAGTCTCGAAGGCTGGCACTACCAGAGCCTTTTTGGTGTTGGCCATGTCCAACTGGACGATAGATTTTCTACAGAATGAAATTGACCCAGAAAATAAAAAATACAAGATGGTAATTTTGTCATTAGCATTTCATAAGCAAAGCAATGAAACAATGTTCAAGTTCCATTTATTTCTTTTTTTAAATACTTTTTTCAAAAGTTGTAAGAAGTGTCCACTGACTTACCTGAGGTAATCATAGAGTCCGTACATAGGGAGGAAATCTATATCAGTCAGAAAGACGTAAGGGGTTTTGGCATTACGGAGAGCCACATTGCGAACCAGGTTAACAGGGTAGAATTGACCTTCCTTGTAGACAATATGGTATCCCACATTCTTTCGGTTTTTGAGGACCTCTGATGCTTGGGCGTAGCGCAAGAACTGCTGAGCCTCGGCATCTGACATATAGAGTGCCAAACTGATGGGTCCCTCCCAGTGTTTACAGATGGCCTCCAGCATCTGCAGTCTGTCCAGAAACACACATTACAGCTATAGAATGCACCAAGCCAGACATATCACTGCAGATTAGCTGCTTTTTAAGATGAGACCTCAAAAATCCAATCACAACTTAGCTTTAATCCAACCATGGCAACTCATGTGATTCCACATAAAAGTGGAAACCCAAGCTCAGGCAGCTCTTCGTCTTTCTCACCTGTCCATTGACAGCTGGGCCACTAGAGTGATGTCCGTATCATCCTCGGTTGACGTGTATTCATACTCCAGGAAATAAAGGTGTATGCGGTGCACCATGATTCGCTCACGCCGGAAATCATAGCACTGGTCATCTTCGTCTAACTCCTCTAGTGCTTTTTGCAGCTGGAAGACAGAAGTTCAAAAAGAGGTTTCAATGGTGTTTAAGGTAAGATCAGTGATGAATGTGGTTAAAAATGAAATATTAACAGTTCCTTAGAATGGATGATACAGGGGTTTTATTTTGTTTATGTTATGATTAAACCAATACATTATATTATAATTGCATTTAATTTGTAAAAAAAAAAAAAAAAAAATCATACACCATCTTTTATGGTCATCTTTTAATTTTTAAAAGTTTTTTTTTTTAAACTTTTATAATATTTTACAATATATTGTAAAAGTAAAAAAAAAAAAATATATATATATATATATATATATATATATATATATATATATATATATATGTGTGTATGTTAAAATTCTGGTGTTAAGGAGGTTTAAGTCATGCAGCATCTGAAGGAACGTTTTGTCCAAATGACCTCGCAATTTATTGTACAGAGAAAATGGCTTTGCGCAAGGCTTCTCTTATAAAAATACATTTCATAATGAAATTATTTAATGTATTATTATCATTATTACTTTTACTAAAATGTGTACAATAATGTTTTGCCTATTCATTTTAGCTCTTGAATGAAGCCCATTTTAACAGAAGAGCTTTTTATTCTTGATAGAATACATGGACGTTATTTATAGGGCATTTTATTTCGGGTATAACTTAACAACAAGTGCAAAAATGTTTGAAGAAAGTTTAAGGGAATTTGAGAGACATCTTTGACAGACATTAAATGCAAATTTTTTGATTATTTAACTGTGTTGTGCACGTAGACTAGGTATGCCTTTGGACCAACTCACCCTTGTGCTCTCAGAAGTGGCCTGACTCGAACACCCGAAGAGTTCTCGCCGGAGCAGGTTCCCGTCGTACTCCAGGAAGGTCAAGTACAGGTTCCGGAAAAATTCCACATGCTTGTTTTTTACTCTCAGTTTTTTAGGAGAATTCCAGTGAATCACCTGTACAACAAAATCGTGCTATTTTTTTCATTTCCTTCATCATGTTCTCAGTAAGCATGTTGATGATTACTCCTTTATATATAATTACACAACAGTTAGTTCTGAACAAGCAATCTGTCTGGATGAGAGGCAACCCATGAGTGGTGATAACAGAGCACAACAGCACTGGGACGTTTATATGTCTCACTCTACATCACAGGTGTTTCCATAATGGTTAATTACACTAACTGTTAGTTACTAGCATGGGTTAAAGTAGGTCGTATGGTCTGCAGTACTGGAAAATAGGGAGATCAGATGCCCATCAAAACCCACATTTAAAATAAATCACTGACGACCTTATGTCAATGTTAAAGTCATTTTGAACTGTCCACGTTGTTTAGTTCACAGCTAACGAGATCCACAAGGTTAGCTATCTGCTAACACAAGACTAAGTCTCACTTACAATAGTACACTTAGTGCCTGGAACAAGGCATTCTAACTTACACCCTCCATAACACACTTGCTTTCCATTTAATGTCAATCGGGATTCAACCCCAGACGTTAGATGATATTCTAAGGCAGAATAAGTAGAATTATGAAATAAATATTGTAAATAAAGTTTGTCCACCACATCCATGTTTATTCTCCTCACCTCAAGAATTTAAAACTACCCTCACCCCTGTTAATTACACCAACTCAGTCGCTAACTTTCGAGCTCCAGCCCCGAGGTGGGGTACACCCCGGACGGGGTGCCAATCAGTCGCAGGTCAAACAAACTTACACATTCATTCCCATACTAAGGCCAATTTGGGATCACTAATTAGTCTAATCTGCATGTTTTTGAACTGTGGGTGGAAATCGGAGTATTCTAAGGAAACCCACCAAGCACAGGGAGAACATGCAAACTCTATGCACTGAGACCCGCGGCGGAAATCGAACACACAACAGCAGAGGACACGCGGCAGTTAAAAATGTGAAGTCTATACGTGATACAGAAAATAGGCTCCATTAGACGGCAGTTTCGTCTGGCTTGATTTAATTGTTTCATTTCTGAACCTCTGTCTGTGGATGTTCTTCACTGTGCAAATTAGCTGAGAGAGAGAAAGGGGCCACGAATTAATATGTGGATTCTGTCTGCTGTCCTTTTTACCTTCATCATTGAGGAAAAGCCCACACTAAAGAAAATGTACATGGTTTGTTCTATATGTGAACTTCTTGATGGGAAGCGCAATGATTGTGTTGGCCAAGAAGGCAGGTGATAAACCAGCCTTGCTAGATACGGTAAGTGTACAAAAACAGAGTCAGTTCAGTTCCTATTGGTTCCTAAATTGGTTGTCAAAATGTCCGTAATGCTTCGCTGACGCAGTCGTTAAATGCAATTTTCTCCTCATTAACATTCGCATGGACATCTGTACTACTAATTAAGAATGAGAAACATCAGGGAAAAAATAGCTTTTAGAACTGGATACAACATACGAGGGTTGTTCAAGTCAAACCGGGACTTTTGAAGATTTTAAAGCAGAAGACATTATGAGAATAAATACTACCTTTATTTCTCCATATAATCACCTACCACACTCATGCATTTATCGCAGTGTTTCAACATCAAGGTAGAACGTTTTCACAGTACATCGGGAGCCATGATCGGACTGCCTGCTTTATGCTAGAAAATGAATAAATGCTATGTAGAAATGACGTGGAGCGAGGTCGGGGGAGTACGGCAGATGTGTGGCAATAACTCCCTATAATGTGCAAGTGGTGTTGGAGAAAGGTTGTGTGTACAGTTCCCACAGACAGATGCGTCTCTTCGCATTTGAAGAGTTGGAGACAAGTTATCCGTCGGTTTCCAAGGATCAGGGCTTCTACTTGCTTAACGTGGGCTCTGAGCCGCCTCGACCAGGATCGTCATTCACGGATGTACGGCCTTCGTTAAAACGTTTGCAATGTTCAAAGGTTTTACTGCAGCTAAGAGTCTTATCACTGTACTGTGCTCAAAGTCTTCTGTAAATGTCAATGCATTAATTTATGAGAAATTTCATAAGCCTCTGTTTGACTTGAACCCTCCTAGTACTGTATACTGCCATAACTTATAAACAGTAAATGTCACATCCGTTCTTACCTTAAGATCTGACACCTCTGTGTAGCACTGCTCGGAGCGAGTGTGGTCAGATAACTGCACGTTCCAAAAGCATGGTAACTGGTGCACAAGAACCGGATTCTGTTTTATGATCGCATTGAAAATATCCTGCACATATAAACACACACGGACGCTCTTTTAGAAAGGTTCGACAACATGTTTGTCATTAACAGAGTAACAGCTTGGTCATACCACCCTGACCTGATCGGCGAGGGAAGTGGAAAGCATGCTCATTAGCTCTCTCTCTGCCGTTAACCTCCACATCTGTTCCCACCCGAGCTTCCGTAATCGCTCCAGATAGAGCAGGATCACTCCTGCAGCATTCAAGGAGAGCCAATTAAAAGCAACATTATTAGAAATTGTTCTCTCAACAGTTTTTATCCTTATAGCTTGTGCGTGCACACACACTCTCGTTACCTGTGTTGAAGCCACGTCCCAGAGCAGGCCAAGGTTTATGGTTCTTCCAGAGGTTTCCTAAGTACCAGTCACTCTGGTTCTCTACGAGTCCAATCACCTGCTTTGCTGCAATGAGAAATAATGCAGGTCATCCATCTATCCTACAAACAGCATGTGGCTGATTTCATGACTGGGGTGCCATTTATTTCACACTGATATTACATACAGTGCACACATATTTATGTAAAGTAAAGGAAAAGACATTTTAACCATATGGAAATTGTCCTTCACCGCAACCTACGTGCACAACACAGTTAAATAATCAAAAAAAAAAAACTCCATAAACGCTATAAATAGGTTTTAAAAGTGAATTTCAATCTCATTCCTGTCTCATTTTACCTTGAAATATAATCATTAAAGTACTTTAAAAATCTTATTATCCTTGGATTCGTGTATAATCCATTTAACAGCTCATGTCTGTAGCATCCTTTTTCCATGAGTCATCCTTCACAGGCTTTGAAAAATGCACATTTATACAATCAGGCTACCTTTATACAGTATACTCAGCCCTATAGGATACGTATTCAACAGGAAGATTCCTGCAGATCATCAGTAGAAGAAAAAGTATATAAATATATATTTTTTTACTTTCTTTAAAAAAAAATGCAATTTTATTTTTTTATTGAATAGATAATTAAAGGAATGTACAGTATAATGCATTGCTGGGTGGGGCCTCCATGAATCATGGATTGTTTGGGGCATCTCATGGGCTCTTTGCCTCCTGGGCCCCATGCACTAGGTTTACTGGTGCCTTTCTCTCTTGGCCAGCATTGACTTTTATTTGTAGTATGTATTTTGTCCCGCATTGCCTTTTCTGTATTATCAGACTGGACAGGCTATCCTTTATTCTCAATGGGCATAGGCCTTGGGTGTCCATGATTATATCAACTATGACAATTATGACAACTATATCAACCTATGTTATGGCTGATCAGTGTACTGTACATACACATTTTCTATAAAGGTGTTCCCTCACTCCTCATTTCATGACTACAAATTTTGCAACTTTGGTATTTCATTGATTTTGTTACACTTGCTATTGTTTGTACATCATTAATTCCGTTATTGGATGAAGTAGTGTATTTATACCACGGAAATAGTGAAAACCCGCAAAGCCAGTGAAATGGAACAGGCTTTGTTTGAAGTCTAATAGGGTCTTAATAGAGAGAGAAAATAGGGTCTCAATAGGCAATAACACAATTTTGGACACAAAGTAGGATTGAAAATGCAGACTGTCACATCAGCACAGACACATTCATTTCAAAATAGATGTCTATTTAAATGAGCAATATGTACACAACAATGGAGCCCTAGATGACTTGCACAATAATCTTTCTATCAAACAAAAAAATTCAAAGTCTGGTATTTTGCTTTATTATTAGCTCTTTAGATACCTTAGTACCTTCTTTTCACTACTACAGGGTGGGTGAAAAGGCATAAAAAATGGTAATTAAGCCTATTTCTAATAGAAATTGATTTAAATCTATTGTTCATATACTTTATTACATAGGAAATTACAGGAATTTTTTTTTATTTAAACGTAGGCACCGGTGGCGTCAACCAGTTTCCTCAAACGGCCAGGGATGGAATGCAGAAGGACGTTATTCTGAACGAAGGCATTTGAGATATTGCTGAGAACCTCCTGAATCTGTACCTCCAAGTCCTCCAGTGTGCAAGGTTTTGTCCTGTACACCTCCTCTTTTGTGTAGCCCCACAGGAAGAAATTGCACGAATTGAGATCTGGACGCCATTCATGAGGTCCGCGTCATTCCAGCCAACATCCTGGAAAATGCTGGTCTAACCATGCACGCACAGTATGGGCAAAATGGGGTGGTGCACCATGGGGTAGTGCTCCAGTGCTACTACAAGTTCTATGACCATTAAATATTGTCTAGTTAAACTTCATCCACCCTATATTAATTGTTCCAGGAAAGACAATTGTGAAATTGCAATTTTAAAGTATTTAAAAATCATCTGAAAATGCAAAGAGTTGACAGCTTGACAAACACTCCGTGCATGTTAATGTTAAGAAGGATGTGATTTTGATTCATGGAAAAATGTCATTTATGTAACAAATTAACACTAACAATGTGCTCCTCAAAACTGGCGTTCCCCAGAGGAATGTGCCATAGCGGCAGTGGGTCTAAGATTGTATTCCTGTTTAATGACATGATGATGGCTGAGATCATAACCAACTACCGCGAACAGTATGAAGTTGTTCTTTTCCTAAGCTTCAACTTTGGACGTAAACAACGTTAGGCTCCACAACTTAATACAAATAAAAACTTTAAAACCTTATTTTAGAACCGTGTTCAAAACTGGGAGAATATTTCAGGAATAAAAAGCTTTAATCGCTCCAACAAATAGATCCGCTGGACATGCAGAATCATTTGAACATTCGTGTTAATAAAATATATGCTTAGATATCTTTTACGCTGAAAGTGGGCTGCGGTGCCAAAAGGTTTGGGAACCTCTAATAAAAGCTATAGAGATTAATTACAGTAATTACCTGTGAACTTTTTGAAGATGGCCCATAGCTCAGCAATATCCGTGGCAAAAGTGATGTCAGTATCAAGCACAATGACCTTTGAGAGGTCAGAGGGCAGCGCTTTGGTGAGAGTGAGTTTCATCAAGCCATAAATTCCTGAATAGTGTTTGTTGGGTATCCATGAAACCTCCGGCTAAATGATGAGAGAGAGAGAGAGAGAGAGAGAGAGAGAGAGAGAGAGAGAGAGAGAGAGAGAGAGAGAGAGAATGTTGTTAGCATTTAGGATGTCACCAGTATAACCTTAGAACTGTTTGGTCTCTTTCCTTTAGGTTTGTACTCTCGTAATAGCATCACTGTCCACACAAGGGAGTTGTCGGTAATTCCTCTTTCATCTCACCACATACATATTTATTGATGAGAAGCTCGACAAAATGATCTGGTGGACAGGAGATAAAAGACTGAATTGCAGAGATGGCATCCACTCAAGAGTGCAGAGTTCCTGTGTTTTTAGATGCATGTAATGATTACACAGGCTCGGAGCCAAACAACCTCACAATCAGATGTAAAAGCACACACACAGAAAGAAAGAGAGAGAGAGAGAGAGAGAGAGAGAGAGAGAGAGACTCGATGCAAAAGCACAAAGAGACACACAACCATTGAGAATGTGTATATGATTAATATGGGGGGGGAGTTGATGAATATGCATCTGCGATCTTCAAACTGTGTGTATAATGTGAAAACAAAATGCGTTTTGAATGTCAGCACACATATGCCACCATGTAGTGCGACCCAACAAAAACGACTTGGAAATGCCTAGTGAATAATTTAAAAGTCAATTCAGTAACAAATGTTTTTTTAAAAAAAACAGCCACATAATCATTTTAAACACGTGAATACAAAATGAAAAATCCTCCGCTCTACGGTCTCTGCAGAGTGTCTATGCTGAGAACAGAAGGCCTCCCAGGGGGAGCGCCAGTGTCAGAATGCTGCAGTGTGCACAACCTGATGGCTTCCACTTACAAAGGCAGCAAGCGTCACTAGCTTTGTGCCGCCTGACTTAAAATTATAGTGTATAAACAATGCTTGCTCAATGCATGCATTGTAACAAACTCCCAGCATGCTTCAGCAACAGCCCCACCTTGAGCAGCACCCTCGCAGTGTTCCAGCTAGCCAAATTCCAAAATACTCCCGGATCAATGCCAGCTAATAGAGTATATTTAGCATATACTGGGTTTTTAAGCTATACCTCAACAGTCCGCAAAGGGTATAAATAACTGATCATTAACTGAATTATCCTGGTCTGCAATCAGAGCCTATCCTGGTGCAAAGTGGAAGAAATCACCCCAGAGTGGACGCCAAGTCCATCACAGGGCAAACACCGAGAAATTTAATGGAGACAATCTGCCTGGATCGGCTACGCAGAGGAGCCTTGAGGAAATCCACACTATGAGAAGGTTATGCTACCCGCAGTGCCATTGTGTCATTTGATAATATAAGGATCTCATTTAAAAAAAGAGTTCCAGGTAAGCTAGGACGATCTAACTATATACCCTGCAGGCATGATTGCCTCTGGGGCTGTGGGGGCAGCTTTATTGCCGAACATTTGGTCTGAGACCACAAGATCCCCATTCAGCCATGCTCTCCTCTGTTATGGAGCGTAGACCTCTGGGCTCAGGAAAGATACAGTTCGAAGTGTACCCTTAGCCTTTCTCTGTTGTGTATTTCCACAGCTTGTAGAAAAAGACCACAATGGTCGCATGAGTGCGGGCCTGATACTTCTGGAGCACATGGTACAAGGTAATGCTGTAATTTCAGGAGATGTGTTTCTCCTTGTCAAGCCAGGTGAGCACTATACTTTACTTTAAGTTTGCCGTTAACAAATCTTATGGGTGCGAATCCAAATATGGCTACAGTAGGTAGAACCTTGTAAAAAAAAAAAAAAAAATAAAAAATAAAATAAAAAACCAGTGTCCAGGACAAGTGGATTCCAAGCCATTAAATAGGATCGGGCTGCCTGGTTGTTATCATAATCCACTAAGAAGTTTCAAATGCAGCAGCAAGACCACAGAATGTTAAACCACCCGAGAACATCCTGTGAAGAGGTAAACCTTTCAACAGAAGAAACAACTACTGTTACAGGACACCTGGGTTTAGCAAGAACGTTACAGGGCCTGCCTGATCATTTTTGGGGGCCCAGTTTATGTAGTCTTGTTTCACTGTTCAAGTCTAGGTTTCTAGAGAGCTTCCTGTAAGATTTCATCAACTCTTGGTTTCATTCCGCCATACAAATGGTCAAGGCTTATATTTTCTCTTGCTCTCTTCCAGACCTCCCAACTGTTTACAACACAGGTGATAACCTGCATCAATTTGTCTGCCAACCCGAAGATATCATCTAGAGTCTGGCCCTCAACTTCACAAGTCTGGAGAGTGTTCAAGAGAATGAATGGGCACCAATCTCTGCCTCACTGCTGGCTAGCAAAGACCACTCAGGAGGTAGAGGAACTAAACCCATACGCAGATATTACTTCCACAGCTACCGTGATCAGTAGGGGGATTAGTTCAAGTCTATCATTCTTTCTTTATCAGACTACATGGGCTTGATGGGAAGTGCTTCCTGGATTCAATCTGCCTCTGTTATCATGATACATATTAGATTTCCCCTTTGTCCATTTATTATGAATCCATTTATTATGAATCCATTCAAGCCCAATCTTGGGAGGGGCTTCTGGGCCGTATATTGCTAGCACCTAAAATATATTCTGTATTAAAAGACACTATAATTGTATTGCTACAAAAAAAAATCCAGTTGCTGAACATATCTTTGCCATTAAAACAATAACATTTCCAGATATGAAGACAAATTTTATACTCCATATTTAGAGATCACATCTGTAGCCCAATCAGCCGTAACATCAACACCATCAGCAGGTGATCTGAACAACACTGATTAACCAATAAACTTACTACTGGCTCATGGGCACTCAAGGCTCACCCCTGCCCACAGGGACCAAAGATCAAGTCATCTAATCCAATCCTACAGAAAAGCCAATTCTGTAAAAATATTTTTAAAAAGTAAATGCTGGCCATGAAAGAAAGGTACCAGAACACCAAGTGCACTGCAGCCTGCTATACACCAAACAGTTAAAGAGCCCAAGGCTGTTGACATGGACTCCAAACTCCCTAGATCCCAATCTGATGAGCATGCATGGATTTTCCAATTGAAAGAAGCCCCACCCTGCAACCCACAAAACCCAAAGGATTCCCTGCCAAAGTCCTGGTACCAGACACCATAGCACACCTACAGAGGCCATGCAGAGCCACACCCCAAGGGTCCAGAGTTGCTCTGTTTGCACAGTGGGGTATCTAAAACCTTGGTGGTTATAAAGTTAATGTTTATAATGTGATGGCTGATCAGTGTCTACACTGTAATGTTAATATAACAACACCTAGTTTTGATAAGTTTCTTCTGAGGGAAGAAACTGAACCACTCTGCTCTGAAAACAGATTTCAGGTGATAAATAACTATATTCCCAAAATGTAAAAATGTGTTCCTTTGAAAAATCCAAGAACACATACAATCCTATGCATACTTAATATAATGGATTAAAGTCACAGCTTCAGTGACCTTTGCAACAATACACTGCCTACTCATAGGAATTATGAATATACACATAAAGAAGAAATTATATATTTTGCTATTTAAAGTATATTTTATTACTGTATTGCCATGGAATCTAAATAGATACCAAAGGTCAATCCACTGGTAGGTGGCAAAGAGTGCATAATAGCTGATGATTTACTGTCCTGGCAAGTTCTGCTATTTGGTTCCGAGATGGTGAAGTTTTGAACAAGAGGCTTTTTGCGGGTTTTTACCTTTAGTTCATCAGCGTCATAAAAGCTGACTTGCACCGACGGCACCATCCATGACTGGAACAACGTGCTGAGGATCTGATTGGCCACTGTGTCTGTTATGAAGTGAAAATGCAAAGGATTTCTCCTGGAAGCAAAAAGAAGAAAATGGTGATAAATGAAAAGCAGATACCATCATATGAATCAGTATTAATTAAGTATTGTTTACGCAATTAGAGTATGACGAAGTAAAATCGATTCAGTGATGTATCACGATTCTTTTGTGTGATGATTCATGCATTTAAACAAAAATTCATTTTGTAAAATTTATTTTTAACTTTTATATGTTTGCATTTGAAGTGATAATTTACTGTCCTGGCGAGTTCTGCTATTTGGTGCTATTTAAGTCATGATACTTTATGAATCACAATACAAAGCAAATCAAAGCACCTAGGTGGCGTGATGATATCAGGTTTTCCCTGGTGATTCCCATCCCTGCTGTATACTCTATATAGTTGTATTATATTTCCAAAACTTTGTGGATGCCATAAAGTCACACCCATATGATTTCTGAAAATCTCATTCCATATTGAGCCCCAGTTTAATTCCAGTTAATTTTAATGGTGGTGCCAAATAAGTTCGTCCAATCCAACCTTGGCAAAATACTGTATTTCTTCATACAGCTTATGTAGGAACATGTCTGGGCCGTTTAGGTCCACTGAAGGGAAATTTCACAGCACCAGCATATACTGTAAATACAACCTATACAATTGTGTGCTTCAAATTTTTTGGCAGCAGTTCAGTCTCCTAAGACCTGGATTCTCCTGTTGTGCATTTTCTCCTCACTGTTTGTCTTTATTAGAACCTGCTAACTATGAACTTAATCAATGCCTTTTTTTTTTTTTTTTGGCAAAATAATTACACTTAACGGTACTCATATGAGGATGGTTCAAGGAATTATAGCCAGTGTAGTAAAGAAAATGTCATGTCTTCATATGGGGACATTCAGGTTCTCAAGAGGTTTGGGAAGCTCCACATACAGGGGTGATGATCAGGTGTCAAATTAATTGAACTGGGTGTTCCGTGTTTACCTGTGGAATAAGATGGACTTGACCAGGGTAACCACGTCTCGGCTGGCGTTGTGACCCGCACACACACATGCCACGTGAATTAGCTGTATTCACACGAGCAGAAATAATTACAAAATTAAATTTTGTAGAGAGAGTCATGTACATAAAAGAGATAAACCCGTGCGAGTTTTTCTTAACATCATATTCTTCAAATTTGTATAATTAAATAAAGCCTAATAATGCATGCAGTTCTATAGTTAATCCTATAATTAAGCCATCATTGGAACACTAAGACATACAGCATGATGCCTTAGTGCTCTGATGATAATTACGCTACTTCATGCACATTTTAAAATCTAAACTATATCTCCCCTGAAGCTTTACTGGCAGTTTACATCTGCCATTATGCATCTCTATATAAACAACTCACATCCCCCATGATGCTACAGTTTCCCTTTGATTTAAACTTCAAAACAGCTTAACCAGTGGGGCCAATCCTCTTACCTCACACTTCTCTGCAGTAGGTGAGCGGACACACTCGCTGTGATTGGCCCGTTCCTCTGCTGTGTTCTCCACATCCTCTGCTCCCGTATCAGCTGATGCCACCCACTGCTGGTTGCCATAGTTACCTTCGGTCTGACCCTGGGATTGACTGAGCTGGAGGCGGATCTGCCGGTTCTCTTCCTCCACCTGTCGGACCCGGGACGCGAGAACCTCCCGCTCGAGGAAGCGCGCCTCCGTGGACTCCAGAAGACATGGAGCGAGGAGCAAGGAGCGGCCATCTGCTATCACATGACCAGATTTCAGGTTTAAAGACTTCCTTAACAGTGTTTAGTAATGTTAAATTAGTATACTGATGATGGACCATTGCTTAGAAAAAAAAAACATTTAGTCCTATTTGATAGCTATGTATTGTAACCACATGTTAAAGAGTTCTAACAAGCAGCACATGGTTGTGAAATCAACATACAGTATCCTCTACTGTAGTGCATGCCTTCAACTAAATTACAAGAAGAATATGGGTGAACCTGTCAAAGTGAGAAATCTGGGGTGGAATTCCAGGGACTGTACTTTAGTAGGACTTGTTGAATATTAGTCGGAGAAGATTCAGACATGGTCCTAATCAACATCAAAACTGACCTTAAATAGTGAGGGCAAATCGCAACCTTGTTCCATACAATGGAAAGGGCAACAACTAATGTTCGAAGACTATGAATGGTGTTTGCGTAGCAAAATACCTTCCACAAAATGCTCTCGGTTAAGACTGGATGAACGGTATGAATTTGACATGGAGGTAGTAGGTGAAGAAACTGTAAGACTAGTGGAGAATGAAAGAGGTGGGAATTTATACTGTAGGACGTTAACTAGGTGCTTCAGGCTTCATGGTCTTTCTCTCACACCGGAGTTATTTCATAACATTTCACTTTTGACAAATGTCTCTCCACAGTAGAAATGGAGTGTATCCTGGTAACACTAGGCTTACTGTGGGAGAATTCATGCCTGATGGGTTGTGAATCCATTGATTCGGACCATACACACATTCAAACACCCATTCATCCTAGAGGCAAATTAGAGTAGCTAATCCAAATATCAGCATGTTTTGGATGGCAGGAGGAAACCAGAAAACCCAGAGGAAACACAAAGAGAACATGAAAAATTCCCCTCAGAGTGTAGCCTCAGTTCAGGATTAAACCGGGGACAAAAAATAATAATAATTAGGAGTACTGAATTTTTAAACTATATGTTTATTTGACACAGGTTAACTTCAAGACTGATGACTTTATTTCATGGTTTATTGTTAACATGAAAAGCTGCAATTTTGTCTTATCTTTAAGAGAGAAATGCTGGAGAGGGAATGACTTGTTATAGCTGCTATAACATAAAAGAACGGTTAGAAGTAAAAAAAAAAAAGATATATCTGACATTGATTTTACTCCTAAAACAACATAAAACTGTATTTTAATCTTTACATGTTTGTTATATATTTACGTAATATCACACGAGAGGGAGTGCTGTTATACCCAATATCAGCATGGTTGGGGTGTTTTTGACACTTGTTTTTATACAACAGTTCCACAAACACTGTTTACTATTAACAGATAATGATTTGTTTGTTGTTTAACCAATTACTTTGTTCCAACCGCACATGATGGAGCTGCCGACCAACAGGGAGCGACCCACTGTTGATGTAATTAACAGGAGTGAAAGTCATTTTAAATTCTTACCGGTACTAAAACCAGCATATAAACCATGGATGTAGTGGAAACATTTCCTCTTATTCTCAATCAGATTATCGTTCGGGGGTTTGAATCCCACATGAGGTAAAAGGAAGGTTTGTGCTCTTTATAGGGAGTACAATCCTTGTTCCACACACTAGGTAGTGCCTTTGATCAGGGGTTAGAGATGGATTTGGGATTCAGCCATGTGTTAGAAGCTTCTCAGCTTAGTAGCTTGTGTGGCTGTGATGAACAAACCAACACAAATTCGAATGACTTAGAAAACGAATTAATGAGCAGACAAAGTGCTAAGATAACATAACATTATCAGACGTGTTTTCTTGCGCAGAAAGTTCTTCGTCTTTCTAGTACCATGGCCCGTATCCAGCACCGCTTTCACCTTCTGATAGGCTGCTGAGTCATGGTGTAGGTAACGATTGTTAGAACACCTACATATAGTTAAACATCCCAGTGATGTTCTACTCTATATCGCTATATAGTGCTTATTATCTAATCAGATTTCAGTTGTATAATTAATACCAGCCCATGCAAAGTGATCTGTAAGGATAGTCAGGATGATTTTGGACGTGCATATTTGTTGATATTTAATCATATTTCTCATATTAAATCACAGTCGTCCTGTTAGGCATTTTAAAATGCAATTTTCTGGTTTTTAATATAAAATATTTTATGAATGATTTTAAAATAGATTGGTTGGATGCTGGCACTTGGTAGCATTTTCTCTCTCTCTCTCTCTGTCTCATCGATGAAGTGCGGAGAGCCTGAGGTTCAGAGGGGAATATTCATCACCATTTTGATTCTAATAAAAGTTACATAAACAAGCTCTGGCTTTTCATCAGCAGGGTAATGCATCACCAGCGCAAAAGCTCATCTGGATTGCTGGCCCATTAAGCAGACGAATCTGAACTGCACCTTATGCTAATAACTTTAATGAATTTAGCACTTATATCCAGATTAACAGTAGAACACTAAACGAACGATTCTTTTCTTTTCCATCCATAAAGACATGTCAGGCCCTCTTCCCATCACTCAGGCATAATAGTCTTCATTTATCCACTTTCATAACAATTATGATGCTGACAATTTATTTATTCCTCCATGTTGGTTTGTTTGATGAACTTTGTTCTCTCCCCACTGCCTCCATTAATGCCCAGTTTCCAATGGGATGGAATTTCCTTTAGAGTATTTCCAAGTCTTAGTTTTTTTTTTTTTTTTTTTTTTCCAGTGGAAATCAATGCAGAGACACTGGACTTATGTGCACAAGTTATTTTCCACTATTTTTTATTATTATTTTTTTTTTTTTTACTGAACAACACCTAATACTTTTATAGTACACATTTATATGGCATGACACTTTAAGACACTTTTAGAATGTTTTAAAAATGCAGATTTCATGTTAATTCTGTAGTTGAGGCTGTTCAAATAATTTACCTGCTATATGGGCTTCATGAATAAGAATAATGATTTCATGATATATTACTAGATAGGCAAAAAAAAAAGACAAAATTTAATCAGCTGCTGTCTTAACTTTTGTGAAGAAGTGTACTTATACTATCAACTTCTTTTAAACCATGACTGAATTCCTTTGTCCATTTTCATTAAACATATTTAGAGCCTCATTCCTGTACAGGTCCTTATTCATGATCAAACTTCAGCATTAATTTAATGTACTTTTAGGACACTTTTCAGAGGCACTTTTTCTATCTTCTACAACATTCTCAAAGTGTGTTGAATATGCTGTTAGTATAAACAATTAACAAAGTAAAACAATTACAGACACATAGAAAGCTCAATCAACTCATAATGACAGCTCCATTTAAAGACAAAAAAAATCTATTAATCTAAATGCATAAAATCTATTAATATCTTATATGTTATGATTTGTGCCTTTCACACACTGATAAGTCATAACATTTTGACCACCCACCTAATATTGATTAGCCCCCCCCCCCCCCCTCCCACCAAAACAGTGATGCACTGTGTGTTCTGACACCTTTCTATTGGAATCAGCATTAACCTTTTCTCAATTTGAGCTACAGTAGCCCTTCTATTGGATCGGACTACACGGGCCAGCCTTCATGTGCATCAGTAAGCCTTGGCCATCCATGACTCTTGCCAGTTTTCCTTCCTTGGATCACTTTTGGTATGTCCTGACGACTGCAACCTGGGAACATCCTACAAGAGCTGCGGTTTTTGGTGTTCTGAGCCAGTCGTCTAGCCATCACAATGTGGCCCTTCTCACAGTGGCTACATTTTCAGGACCTAGTTACAATGTCGCCAACTATACAGTATATGTAAACTTTTTAGATCTGTGAATGTAAGCGTTAATGTAGCTTGTACTCCTTTCACTTTATTTAGGTAACAAACCACAATATGCTCAAATGGGCCAGAACCAAATAATTCAGTTTAATAGGCTTATAATATTTGTTACACCCATTAAATGTATCATTAGTATTGATCTGGCTGCCTTCTCTGTACACATTCAAAAGAGATGCAACTAAAATAATAGTAACAACAACAACAACAATAATAATAATAATAATAATAAAAATAATAATAATAATAATAATAATTATTATTATTATTATTATTATTATTATTATTATTATTATTATTAATAGCTGGAGCCTGTCCCAGGAGACTTAGGGCGTGAGGCGAGGTACACCCAGAACCATAGCAGGGGAGACACACCAAGCACAGAGAGAACATACAAACTTCGTGCACACAGACCCAAGGCGGGAACTGAAGCTGAACCCTGGAGGTGCAAGGCAACAGTGCTAACGATTAAGCCACCGTGCAACCTTATTGGTATGTATGTATGTATGTACTGTATGTTTTTCAATAATGACAAATCTATTTGTAATTTGCAATCTAATACTGCAATATGTCCAGATACATGCACAGATCAGCCATAACATTAAAACATTATACCCAATATTGTGTAGGCGTCCTTTGTGCCACCAAAACAGCTCTGGCTCCTCAAGGCTTGACTTCACAAGACCTCTGAAGGTGTGCTGTGGCATCTGGCACCAGGACGTTAGCGGGAGATTCTTTAAGTGCTGTAAGTTCCAAGGTGGGGCCTCCATGGAACAGACTTGTTTGTCCAGCATATCAAGGCCGGATCAACAACCTTGAACTCTTTGCCTCCTAAGCAAAATACACAGCAAGCTGTGTTGCATTTGGTGTTCTGTGGCCTTTCTATCATAAGCATTTTTTGTTAGCGCTTCTGTGGGATCAGACCAGATAGAATCAATATTTATGTTATGTCTGATCAGTGTATAATATATAATAACATTTATATAATGTTCTACAGTAGCACTGTCGTTTAGCACGTCCAGGGTTCTGGTTTGATTCCCTCCTCGGATTTGTGTGCGTGGAGTTTGTATGTTCTCCCCGTGCTTGGTGGGTTTCCTCTCGGTATTCTGGTTTCTTTCCACAGTCCAAAGACATGCAGATTAGGCTAACTGGCGATACCAACTTGATGGTAGTGTGTGTACAGTATGAGCATGTGAGTATGTGTAAGTGTGTGTGGATGCTTGTGCCCTGCAATGGACTGCCACCTTGTCAAGGGTGTACCCCACCCCGTGCCCTCCTGGGATAGGTTCCAGGCCCCCTGCGACTCTGTATACAGGGTAAAGCGGTAAAGAAAATAAGTGTGAGTAAGTGCGTGAGTGTAAAGCACATTGGGTCAGCCGCTGTTGTGTGATACAAATTCAATTATTTGACTTGACATTAAGGTTCAAAAGCAATTTCAATTTAAAACGCTGCTTCGAAATTCATTTACCGAGGCAGATTAAAACATTTATCGGGTGGCTCCAGGTCCACAGATAAAATGACGCTAGTTTCTTTTAAGGTTGTTGAGGTTGCTGAAAAAAATATTTTTGTAATATTTGGTAATTAAGCATTGTTCATTCACTGGATATGGAGTAAATGTTTCAGCGCTGAAAAAGCTTGTTAAACATGGGCATGGCAACGGGCAAAATGAAAACTCTGTTGAACTTTAAAAGCACTGCTTTCTGTGTATATGTGACGTGTAAGTAACCCAATGCTACACCGTAATACCATTAGTCTTACTTAGTGCCCATTTTGATCAGGTACCAAAAGCTATACACCCGCACCCAGCCCAGTGGTGTGTAGAAAAAAGCACAGTCGCAGTTTTTCAGTGCCAAAAGTTCACACAGCATTTAATGCCGAGGTCTGCAACCAGGGATCTGCCCTCACCTCTGTATTAAAGCACAGGGTTTAAGTGTTTATGTTGTGCTCATTCTGTACACACTGGGATAAGATCTGTTTGACCGATCCAAACCTGCTGTAAAGATTTTAGCTCAGAGCTGTCTGTGATCTGAAACACGAACCTGGCTTCAACATGTGATGTGTGCATTTACATATTTTTTCTTTCGTCTGAATGAAAATACTAAGAGTCGGCGAGACAAGCTGAGAAAAAAAAGTGTGAGAAGACAGAAGGAGAAAGGAAGGGGCGATGTCAGTTTTTAAACCTTCATTATAAAAAAAAAAAAAAAAATAAATAAATAAAAATGCAAGGAACGTGAGAACGTGCTGCTTTTAAAAATTAAATACCTCCTGGACGTCCATGTTTCCTAATGAAGGCTCTGTGTAGGTTTTGTCAAATTCCCATGAATTTTCTCATGAAAAGTGGGGCGATGACGGATGATGGATGACGCCGATGCGAAAAGATGGTTAGTGAAGGCCTGTGATTCGCAGGCAGGCGACACAATGAAATAGCCAGTGCACAACTACAGTATTAGACGTCGATTGTACAAGCCAGCAGTCCACAACACTAACTTCATTAGTTATACATGACCGGTAGAATATAGCAAGCGCACCCTGCACTGCTCATTATTGAGGAGTTCAGTGAGTTAGTCTAATCAGAGTGGCATCGTAGCAAAAGTTCTTCTCATGAACATTCTTTCAGCTTTTCTCAAGAAAAAGGACATGCCACCTTGTGGTGGTACTTGTTATTACACCTCTGACGTTTATAGTATATTTGATTATTTGTTGGTATTATATAAAAGTTTAACAACTAGTCCACATCTATTTTTTCTTGGGTGGGGGAGGGAGTGGTATTTTGCTCCATCCACATGCCATGCGGCACATCCAAACAGACACTCCCCACCCTGGAGATATATTCAGTTACTTAAGGGGTCAGGCTGCCAGCTCAATAGTCAAATGTAATTCACACACTACATGCAATTTGGGAGCGCCAGTTGGACGACCCTGCATGTCTTTGGATTGTGGGAGGAATCCAAAGCACAAGGGAGAACATGCAACCTCCATACACACAGACCCGAGGTGGTCATCAAACCTCGACCCTGGAGGTGCAGCGCAACAGTGTTAACCATGAAGCCACCATGCCACCAGTACACATTTGTTCTATGCTTTCTTTAAAAAATAAAAAGTATATGTGAAAGTTTGGTCAAGTTCCCATGAATTATTTAGGAAGACTAATATTTGATATTTACTAATCTAAATGATATTTCGCCCTCCTCCTATTTAGAAAATGAAATAGCCAGTGCATAGCTATGCTTCCTAATAATGATTGTGTGATGATTTTGTGAAAATCCTGTGAATGGTTCAGGAAGAAAACAGTGTGACGACTATGGACCAGTGATGACGATGACGCTGATGACACTGATGGTGTGAGACGATGGATACAGTAGTGGTCTCTATATGCCGCCTACGATTCGCAGGCAGCCATCACAATTATTCTACTGTGGTAGTCTATATCTTAATTTATGCATTTCTCGAGATCAGCTTAGTTTGCAGTTTGTCTATGCTGATATTGGGATTATATTTTGAAATCTTAAATTTTAAAAAATATTTTACAAATAAAAAATGTAATGAAATGAAATGAAATGAAATACTCCGCCATCTCATGCAGCTGCCCCCATGGTTTCTTTTAAAGATTTTGCTTAAACCCCCTAATATCTAAAGCGGCATGTGACAGTCACCAACATAAACTGAGCTAAATGAAATCTCATCTCTCATTGCTACATCACAAATAGAGAAACTTAATCATTTTATCATCAGGACTGGCACTGACTAGTAAATTCATCCTGTGGATATTCATTTTCATGTTTTACTTCCTATCCACGGCTTTTCATCAATTCCTACTACTAATACTACTACTAATAATAATAGTAATAAGAATAAAAATAATATTGATAATAATAATAATAATAATAATAATAATAATAAGTAGAAGACGATTACTGGTACTGCTACTACTATTACTGATAATAATCCCACTCACTCTCCAGGTTGCCCGCCAGCAGGTAGAGCCACGTGAGCAGGATAATGAAGCTCAGAGACGCCAGCAGCAGCTTTAGCCTCCCTCGGCACGGGCAGTGCATCATGGGATGGCGGCAGGTGGAGGAACAGGAGGAGGATGGGCTTCACGTGGGACTCGGCCTCACGCTGCTTCCCTGCAGCATCCTCTCATCTGGAGATGGGAAAAACACACAGCTTACTGTAAAACCTGTTGCGCACTTAAGTGACTCAAAGACGATAATATAATGGAAGGAAAATGCCGAGTCAGGATGAAAGCCTGAGTCCATAACCGGGACATGTTGTTTCATTTTTTATCAGTTGGTAATAATAGAAATGGAAATATTATTTATGAAAACAAATTATAATACTAACTAATTAGTAGTGCTGTCAATTGATTATAAATTTTTTATCTAGTTAATCCCAGTCATAGAGTCAGATTTACTTGTATTATAACCATGCAATGTTGGAATAAACAAATGCATGACAAACTGGCTAAAGGAAACTTTATGCAGTTTTATAAAATCTCAAACATTAACATGTAACATGTCTGTTCCTGTAGTGGTGACATATGCCTTGACAAAACGTCTTTCTCGTGCCTAACACGCCCAGAGTAAATGTGTGCAGTTGCCATTTGTCATCAATTAGATGTGCTGTTACACCGAGGTAGTTATGGTTACTTACTCATCTCCAGTAAGTGCAATAACAGTAGCTTCCGCCAACTGCTTCACTTTCACAGCCTTTTTCAGTCCTTACATTTAATGTTATCTTATAAAAAATGGCTCACCTTGAAGGTAGACCGGACACACAACTTTTTTTTTTCAGCACACCTGGTGATGTTTCCTCAGTCACCTTATTATCCGTGCTAAAAGTGGCATTATCACACAGCCAGGTAAAATTATGGGAAGCCATTAGGGTCAAACTTCATTAATTTTCATTAAAACATAGTATTGTGTGGAATTCCTAGATTAATCACATGCGTTAACGCATTAATATTGACAGACAACATTGGTATAATGAAAAATCCAGGACCATATTGTGTGGATTTTATACTGTTGTAGTCATTAAGAAACCACAACACTTATCAATGGGGGTTATGAATGAATATTTTAGCATTTGAATGAAATATGGTGGCAAATGAAGTAGACAGTGTGTTCCATTTAACATAATAATAAAGAATATTGAAATCATTTGAATAGTCAATGTCAATAATTGCTACTAATTATTAGGGACAGGTATCAACAGGAAACACTCAATACGATATTAGCGCAATATCACTACCTGGTTTAATATGTACCGCAATTCTGTTAGTACAGTGGAACCTTGGATTACGAACATAATTCCTTCCAGAAGCGGGCTCATATTTCAAAACACTCGTAAACCAAATCGAATTTTGTCATTAGAAAGAATAAAAACTCAAATTATTCATTCCACAGCCCCAAAAAATAAATACATAAAAATAAGTAATACAAAATATAAAGTAAAAATAAAACAAATTAACCTGCACTTTACCTTTAAAAAAAAAGTAAAAATAAATCCAGACAGATAAGTGTTTCCGTGTGTGTGTGAAGCTGAAGTAAGAAGCCCCTCCCCTCACCCTCTTCTCGTCTTACACAGTTACCCTTCCTCCACTCTTTTCACACACACTACAATAAAAATTTCATACATAACTCTCTAATTACTATCTAATTATATAACCTCTATTACTTGGGTATAATTTTTTTAATGGATGATGAAAAAAAAATTTCCATTTCTATTTTCTTGCCATACTTTATGACAGTAAATATATGAATTTATCCATACCATTATTTTCAAAAACAAACAAACAAAAAAAATGTGTCCTTGATTTTAATGTTTACTTCTTGTAATTGAATATTTACTACGGAAACATTTTCCATATCGTATTATATAAATGCAAATGATAAAAATGAAATCACAAGATGCAGATATAAATTCATGCTGATTAAAATAACTTCTATAATTTTTTTCCTCAAAAATAATCTGAAATGATACAAAACTCTCTATAGGCCTGTACATGTTTTGGTGAAGTATTTAAAAAAAAATACCTGTTACATTTTTTTCCCACAAACATTGAAGTTGATTTACTCTTTTTTTGCAACATAAAGCTTTATTTGTCTTACTTTTCCCACCTCAATACTCCACATTACCCAGGCAGCTGTTCGTAAGTACACACTACGTGCCTCTTTCCAGCCTGCTGTCCCTTCCATGTGCCCTTACAGCAAATTGGCCACTGCTTCATCGTTACCCTTTCCTGTCTCCTAACAACGTGAACATCATTATACGCAAGTGAGTACTAGCCAGAATACAAATTAAAAGTTTTTATTTCTCACGCATATGACATTTTTTTTATTTAGCTTAATGAAGTGAGAATTTAAAGTAAGCCCAAGCTGAATAAAGCATGTGTTTTTTTTGTTTTTTTTAAAAAAATCCTTATCCTTAATTAGAGACACAGACACAGGCCAATGTTCTGACACATTGTTTTCGAGGTATGTTATGAGTTTAAAATCTTTACTCTCATCGACAAAAGCAGAGATCGCCAGGCAGTTTGCAGTTGCCGTTGGAATACCCATTCCAGGCTATGGAACAGATTAGGAACATCTGGTCGCACTGCTGATTGAACTAAGTCTGGAAGGCCAAGATGGACAACACCAAGACAAGAGGGACTTGGCACAAATTGAGAAATTGTCCAGAAAATGCTGGCATTATCGCTGCTGGTACTGCACATGATAGGTAATCGGGCTATTCGAGAACGCTTGGCTGCAACTGGACTTGCATGAATTCTGGAATAAAATCAAACGTGCTTATTTTCTTGACAGCAATAAAGTTTGTAAGAATTGCACTTATCTCAGCCAGAGTCTTCTCATGGCCAAGTAGCTCATTAGTATGCATAACATCGCACCAGGTGTTCCCCATGCCCTCGGGTTAAATCGGTCATAGCAATCCATGCTCACTCAGTGCACGACATTAACGCATGCCTGCCTGGCCTGGGGAAAATAAGCTCTGTTTACTGTGGAATACCTCTCGCAGTTGTTCAACATAAAGTCAATTTTTCTACTTCGAAACCAGTTACTATTAGCCTCCACCAGCTGTCTGTTGCCCAATTAGAGGCTCCGTTGCTGGCTTGTTGATTTGGCATCTCTGAGCTCAAATGCTTAAACAGGATGTGACTGTAAAATGTGAGTCAAATATGTTGCTATAATGTTGCTGAAGCTGATACCAAAAACATACTGTATATTCCGTCCATCCCAGGACTTGTATTTACAATGTCTTCATAATGAACACCTTTGATCTATGAATGCAATACCATTTGATGTGGATGTAAAATATGAAATTTGATATGCAGCTACATGTTACAAAATCACGACATCTTTAAAGATTATGATGTGTATTGTGTTTTTTTGTCAATTATTTGTAACATGTACCTTATAGCACTTTTTTCACATATCCCAATTGGGAAGCTGGGGTCAGAACACAGGGTCAGCCATGATACAGCGCCCCTGGAGCAAATAGGGTTAAGGCCTCAACAGTGGCAGCTGATCCTTTAGGATTGTGACATTCGCAAGCTGGGTTTAAATGAAATATATGAGCTATTTGCATTAGTTAGCCAGCTTGCCATGGACAAGATCAGGTTTTGTTCCACTTTGGAAACAGCTGCTTTATTGTCTCCAATGCAACGTATCAAGGACAATAGGGACTGATCATTTCACTGGCATCATTAATCAGGAAATGGTCAACTCATGTCATCTTTTAATGAATGTGGTAATGTATACTAGGATTAAGCCATGTAGTATCACTTGGTACTGTTGGCATCTTACAATGAGAGTATGAGTAAATGAGCTGACACCCGATACCAGTATCAATCCAGATGCATCCTCTATACCGGGATGCCTTAATGCATTTATCATCTCACTATTCCATTTAATGACTCACTAAAACATTTGAATAGGAAAGAAGGTTGTACATGATGAGTCTGGCCAAGTTGGCCCAGAGCACACACAAGTCATTCCTGTGAATTTTCAGCACCTGATCCTAGAAAATCAATGGCTAACTTGTCGTAGCCTCTGTTGGAACTGTACACATAATCATTCACGAACACCACTTACACACTGGTGTACCCCCCCCCCCCCCCCATACAGTCCTGACCTCATTCCAAGCCATTTTCACATGTTTGGACCTTTAAAGGAGTTCCTGGGAGTCCAGTGTTTCAGAAATGAAGCAGACAGTCTGATCATGGCTCTGGCATACTGGGAAATCTTTCAAGCTTGATTGTATCCAAGCACATGTGAAACTTTATTATACACTGCAATAATGTATCAGGGAATATATATATATATATATAGTAGTTTTTACTGTGATGAGTATGTTCTGTTATTCTGAACAGTCAAAAGTCCTGGTTTGACTTGAACGCCCTTGTACTTATAGTAAGAGCATCTTCTGATATTTTTCAAGGCTTCTTCCTTTTCGCGGTTAGGGGAGCTTTCACTTGGGATCTAAATCTATATTTAGATGTCTATAAAGCTGCTCTGTGACAATTATGTTAAAAGCACTATACAAATAAAATCGAATGAAATATATGAGCGTAGTTGCGTCATAAAATCTAATACAAATGCAGGTTGTAAACATGAGGTGTGTTCGGGGTGGTTGAGAGCAATTCCCATTTACAGTACATCTAACCCCTGGATTTCATGATGATGGTAAAAGCTCAGGCACATACACTTGTTGGCCCGGATCAAACAGAAAACTGTTAAACAGCAAACAAAGCAGCAGGGTAAAGCTCAATTAAAGATGTAGATACATCATGCCACGTGGCTCCATTAACACAGTCCTGTCTACATCTCTCTTAATTAAAGGGATCGAAGTGGGAGACTCTCTATCACTCCAGCACAGACAGATTAACAAAGGAGGGACAGGGAGATGGAGCAACCGAGAGGCAGATGCTGCCCCTGATTTTATCACCTTAATTAATCATGCTTCACTTTAATTAGACGCTCGCCTGTAGGCAACAATATTGGATGCTGCCAATAACAGAAAACAGCAAGTTTATTAAAAGCAGGACACTGCTCTGAGAGAAGACGGATACAGCACACCACGGATTATTACGTAAGTCCATGGGGATCCGATGGACGCTGTTCCAGGTGCTGACTGAGCAACGGGGTTTATGTTCCTTAATACACGCTTGAGGAATCGGTTCTGTGCTTGTGACCTGAAATCCCAAGACTGTCACTGCTGAGCTCTTAAGTCAGACCCTTGACCCTTAAATCCTCTGTTCCAAGCTTCCACTGCATTAATAACACAAGCTAAATAAATAACCACAGTGCTCCCAGGACATGCTTTCATAAGTGCGATATTCTTCATAGGGAGAGGTATTTGTATTTTTGCTCTCTTGCAGATTCCACTACAAACCTCGCACTTCTATTCAGAAATTCTGGTGTGTTTATATAACTTCTGTTTAGCCCAAGACAGTTTTTTTTTTTTTATGGATTTCCCTAAAAAGTACATTTTGCTGTAACACTCCTACGATTTACATTTTTCATGTGAGGCATCGTTCCAAGTGCGTGCAACAAGGAACACTTTAATGTAGATTTCTTTTAGGTTCGTTTCATGCGCTTCTGTTTGTTATGCCATGGAATTTGTTTTTCCTCCCCGTCTCTGTTCGTTCGCTAAAGTGTTATGCAATTGTGCCAATGCATTTAATTACTTCATCTGTTCATGCCTCATTATATCTGTCCCTCACTGCGAGGTCTTCTCGTGCAGCTGAATCATTAAGTCTGATCCACTTCTGTATTTCCTGGTTTTGACCCTTGTTTGTGTTTTTTTGGCACTGATCATAGATTCTCCTGTTTTCTCTCTCTTTCTCGCTTTTTTCGCAGGCTGTCAGGGTTTAATCATTTTTTATTATTTCTTTTATTAGCAGCATTTAATTCCTGTCATGAATGTTAAATAAACAACTCCTTATAGAAAGATCTATCTGTTATTTTAAGCCTTTAATTGTCTGAGCATCCATTGTAAATTATTTAAAAGAGCAAATTGTTTTTATTAAAAGTTTTTATTGATATGAAAGATAAATATTGGCCTCTTATTGTCTATAACTGATTCTGTATGAGGGGGTCTGGAGCCTATCCTGGGAAACTTAGGGCACAAGGCGGGGTACACCCTGGGAAGGGTGCCAATTCATCGCAGGGCACACACTCCGGGCAATTTGGGAATGCCAATCAGCCTAATCTGCATATTTATGGTCTGTGTGCAGAAACCCACCAAACACACGGGGAGAACTCCACGCACACAGAGGCGCTCCTCCTGGAGGTGCAAGGCGACAGTGCTAACCACTAAGCCACCGTACCGCCCAAAGATGAATAATTTGAATAAAACAATTAGTTGGGTGGTTTTCTTTAAAACTAAGAAGGGAGTTGGCTTCAAAGATTAAAATTATATTGCAGATGAATTTCAAATTTTATTAAAAGGTAAGTTTTCCTTTTTTTTTTTTTTACAGCGTTTCATGACAATCATGATAGAAATGCTGCACAATAATCGTAAATCGCTTATTCAACAGCATTTTTAAGAGCACATTAATATGAGATAAGGATGGACAATTTGATTGAAAAAAATCACATTGTGTAAATTTGGACACATGTTGCGATAGTCATTTAAACTATTGTACAGTATGTAACTATTAAATGCTCTCCTAACAAATTTCAGCCGTTTGCAGGGTCCATGTTGCGAATTATTTATGCGATTAATTGTGCAGCACTAATATAAAGCATTACCATATAATGATACACTCACGGCTCTGCGTCCACATCCACTTCAAAACTATATGCAAAATAAGGAAAGGAGATCCGGCTCAGCAAAGATTTACACCTACAATCATTGGCATATTCTAAGTCATTTCAGTGAAATATGAAAAATCAGCGTAGAATGAAAACTAATATTTTAATTTCATCTAATTTCTTGAGTCTTATAGTATGGATTAGCAGTGTGTTATGTTTTATTGGTGTTTTATTAGTTGGGTTAATATCACTATGAATTGCATCGGGTGTCCTCATCAGAATCACCCAGTTATCATGAACATATTGCAAAATAATGAAATTCTATGGTTTTATTATAAATGACCAAACATTTAATCACATATCGAGTCTCATATCACATCTCTTGAAATGAGTTTCTCTCATTTTATACCATTTTCTTTGATTGGGTGTATGTGATTTTGTCAAGTCCCACATGCTGCTCTACTAACGTCGGTGATTGAATGACACCAAATTTTAATACTTTCCATATGCTTCTATTTTTCTCAACAAATTCTATTGTTCTTAACAAAACTAGATTTTCTTTTTAATATTAATATTCCTCTTTCATATTAATAATAATAAAAAATGTATGAAATTTATGTCCACCCAGTAATTTTGGGGTAACTGCCCTTGTAAAAGCATTTTGTCTTTCTTCAATGGAGGTTGAAACAACTTCTGTAAGTACATTGTGTTTTTAGTTTGATGTTGTCAAGCTTAACATGTCCACATTGTCATAGCGAGATATTAATTCATTCATCGTCTATGCCACTTATTCTGTATGGGGTCACAGGATGTCTGGAGCCTATCGCAGGAGACTTTGGGTACCCTGGATGGGGTGGCAATCCATCGGTGGAGGTGCAAGGAGACCGTGCTAACCACAGAGCCACCATGCCACGCCTAATGTCTACTTAATAAAGTTAATATGAAGTTAAATCAAAGATCTCTTTTCTTTTTATTTTTAAATTATGAAGTCTAAAAGGTATTGTGACCCAGTTTGTTGTGTTGTGTCACTGCATCTTCTTCCCGCACTACAGGTGCTACAGAGGTGGTTATAATGCTGCCTTCTTCCTGCCTGTTTTATTCCTTCCTTTTTTACCTGGGTGTTTATTCACAGTGCCTCTCAAGGCCTTTCTCTAGTCACATGTCGTCCACACAAACATTCCCACAAAGAGTTAGCGACGCAGTCACTTTCTTAAACCTCAGGGACAGGCACAAGAAGAGTGTTAAAGCAAAGCAAATAAGGAGTTTGTGCTTACATCCTTCTCATGACCTTGGAAAGGAACTGAAAAAATATATATATCTTCAAGCATAAGCAAGTTTTTCTATGAAGCACAACTTCAGGGAAAAATACTCCAAATTCAGTAATGAAATATCATTCCAAGCAATTTACCATAAGCTGACTGAGGCGACCCTGAAAACAAGGAGGAATAATAAAAAAAAGAAGTTCAGGTAGTCACACATAGTAGAAATAAATCAAATAAATGCCCTAAAAGGAGAATGAGAAAAAAAAAAGGCTAATGGGAAGATGATTGGGAGCACACACACTCTCACATACAGTATCACTGATCCGCTAAATCAAAACCATTTCCACATGAGGTCCAGGAACAAACACATTGTTTTTCGTTATTTCCGTGTGAATTTGGTCGATTTGAAAAACACTATATATTTTAAAAACAATGCTGTCCCGGAGGTGGACGTCATTCCCAATATCTATACTATGTTCCAATGCTGATCCAAAGTTAGGGTCCCTGCTGGGGCGTTTTGGTAATTGGAGAATGGCACCAAATTGGAACAAGGGGAAAAGTGTTGAGTTTTACAACAAATTAATTACTTTAATTACTTTACAAAATATTGTTAAAGACAATGAGAAAAGCAATCGAAAAACTTCAGTTTACAGCATCATCAGCCTTCGTTCTACCAGTTTCAGTTTCACTTCTGTGCCGTGCATTCCATGTCACTTAAAAGAAGTTCAAAGGTTCTAGAAAAGCATGTCACTCATGGTTTATGCCACTTTATCCTGTATTGTGGGGGGGGGGGGGGGGGGGGG
>JAAGKR010003803.1:0-12500 GCA_011419295.1 Clarias macrocephalus
GACGAATCGGAAGTGTAGTACACCCGGTAGCCGACCACCTGTCCGTTCGCCTCTTCCGGCTCCTCCCACTGCAGCATCGCCGTGGAGACGCTGAGCATGCGGCCTCTGACTCGGCGCGGCGGCGAGCTGGGGGCTTGCTCCGCCGTACGAGCTTCTACGGTAGGGCTCGGAGGACTGCGGCCGATCGAATTCACCGCTACGACCCGGAAGTGATAGTGCGAGTAGGGGCTGAGGCCACCCACGCTATACCGCGTCGTCGCCACGGCGTCAATCTCTTTAAAGGCGTCCTGGGACGAGGCGGGTCGGTGCTGGATGATGTAATAGGAGACGGGAAGCGGGTTCCCGCTGTCCCACATTAAGGTTATGCTGGTGGCCGAACGCTCCATGACAACTGGAGCTCCTGGAGGATTTGGGAGAGCTGGAGAGAAAGAGAGAGAGTAAAGGATCTGCTGTTATGGTCGTATCTTTACAGTTTCTTGCTTGAAATTCCAAACATTTGCAATTTTGAAAATTACGAACATACAGTAGGAATGTAAAATCATCATTGCATGATGGTGCAGTTGATACATATTGTGTGGATGCTTTACTGCCATTTTCTGTTTTTGTGAAAAAACGCAAATTTTGGATTTGGTCCAAAAAAATGCCTATAAATATATAATCTCTATAATTTAAACCCTAAATATACCACGAAACATTCTCCCAAAACACTTTTATTTCAATTCAAACTCGGTTTAATACGGTGCCCCTAAATGGACATGGGTGAGGGGACCCTTTTTACATCTGTTGAAGGAAAAAAAATTTGAAAAAGAAAAAAAAACCCGGCGACAGAATACAAACAAAAATCGAGATCACCTGACTCATATTTCCGGATTAATCTTCCATCGGCAAAATACAAAAAAGGGCAAGCTTCTCTTACGCGGAGATAAAACAAAGCATTCAAGCCTCTCTCCATGCCTGTTTAACAACGCACGTGTGCTTCTAATCCGAGTATTATCTTGTCCGTAGAAATGTTCCTGAGATCTGGCAAAACTTGACTCAGGTCCCATGTCAGTTTTTTTTTCAGACTTTTTTTTTTTTGCATCCCACATCCCATTTTTTTTTTCTTCCTCAAATTTTTTTTCAATCTTTTTTTTCCCTCTCATGTGCCATGACTTCCCATCCCAACCCCAACCCCCCACTCATGTCCCTTAAGGGACTCTGTATTAATACATACAGTACCTTAAAAAAGGGAATGTAAAGGTAAACCTGTATACTGTACAGTTCTGTACTGCTGTGCCTCCTGCAGTGCTAGAATGTATAATATCGATAATATCGTTACCCCTATATGTACGGCAATTTAAGAAAAGGCATTTTCTTTGTTATGCACGGCCGTTTTCTTTGGTATACAGTATGTACTGTAGGGTAAATACAGTAATAATTTACCATCACAAGCTGCGTTTTCCTTTACGGTTGCTTTGTCCTCTGTCTACAGTACTAAAAAATGTATACAGTATTATATTTGGTATTGAAATGTAGCTGAATTTAGGTTCATATTTATGTTACAAAACAGGTAAGTTATATTCTTCTTTAAAGTTTAGCATTAAAAACACATGAAAAATTATATATTATATAGTTATATAAATATATATAATTATAAAGCCATAATAAAATGGTGGAGGATATTATCGGTTTCTGCGAAATTGTCGGGGTGTCCGCAAACAATTATTAGTTAAGGTTCTCATGAATAATCCGAATGACTGAGGTCGACTGTCTCAGGGTCAGTCTGAATGAAATCTGAATGATAAGCTTGCCTTTGACTGTGATCTGTGCTACTGTTTCGATAACGCCGAGAGTGGACATGGCCACGCAGGTGTAGTTGGCTGACTGTCGCACGTCTGTGAGTTCTAGCACGTTCTTTCCAATGGGCATGTCGTCCTCCGGGGTCAGGTCCTCCGTCCCTAGCATCCACTTCACATAAGGCATGGGAACGCCCAGCGCCTGGCATGTGATGTTCACTCCGCCTCCGGGCATGACTTCGTAATCCATGGGTGGGACTGAGAACCGCGGAGGGATCCTTCGAACTGGCAGAGTGATGATGATAACAGATCAGTCATCATGTCTACTAGAAAAGGGCTTGTTATCATCGGCTCATGGATTCAGACTAGAATTAAAAGAAAAAGTTCTAGAGCCATTTCATAATTTATGATTCATCCAACTTTATTAACAAGCCTAATATTTGAATAGTTGGGGGAAGAATGACTCTAATCCCCTGCATGTTAAAAAATGGTTGTACAGAATGTAATTTATGAATATATCATGCGTGGTAATAGGCTTAGACATAAGCAGTACAAATTTGAGATACTGTAAGAGCGACTACGGTTTAAATTCAGGATTAGGATGAAATGTGTGCGCAAGACTCACCGTCTCTCAACTCTGAAGAGAGGACGAGAAGCAGAAGAAAGACATAAGACAGACACAGAGAGAAAGATAATAATAATAAGAGCACAGGAAAGAGAAAAAAAAATCTCATCTCAGAATAGAAAGAAATTGGTTTAGTTCAGGCAGGAGAAAGCTGCTGGAAGCCATTTCATAGCCTTTACAGGACTGCTATCGTAAAGGACGATTTCAGTAGGACAGCTTTAAGGCATTGGGATGTAGGAGAAGACGAAACACTCAATGAAAGATGTGAATGAACGAGAGGATGTATTTTAGTACCAATACATCGCCATTTAGATATCTGTCCAGTTTGAGATAAAAAAAATTTTTAACAAATGTTTAAACTGCTAAAAAATCCAAACTGCTTGGAACATACGTTTCAAAATGTCTCAAAATGTTCTGTCAAGAGTATACATACACTATACTGAAAAAAGTATTCGCTCGCTTGCAGTCAAATGCACATGAACTTGAGTAACATCCATTCTTAATCCATAGGGTTTAATATGATCTTGGCCCCGCCCCCTTTGCAGCTATAACAGCTTCAACTCTTCTGCGAAGGCTTTCCACAAGGCTGGTGTTTATGTGAATTTTGGGACAGAAAGCGGCCGTCCCCAAACTGTCCCCAAAATGTTGGGAGAACGAAATCCAAAAATGTCTCGGTATGCTGACGCCTTAAGAGTTCCTTTGACTGGAACTAAGGGGCGGAGCACAACTGCTGAAAAACAACCCCACACCAGTTCCAACACGACTGCGCACCAGTGCACAAAGCAACGTCCAGAAAGACGTGGGCGGTGTGGAAGAACTTGACCGCCACAAGGACATTTATGTGATGCTAACCTTTTGACCAGCGTGAGTAAATTAGCAAAGTACACGTGTGTACATATGATTCGTTGATAAATTGATGACCTCACCTCTGACGTAGAGGTTGGCAGGTGTTGAGTAACGTGTCCCGTCGCTATTCGTAGCCACACACTCGTATTTCCCTTGATCGGTTTCTTCACTCCGATCAATCTGCAGTGCACCTAAACACACACACACACACACACACACACACACACACACACACACACACACACACACACAAATAGCACAAACATACGATAGAATATGTCTTTTAAGTACAAATTGGATTGTCTCGTTTCCGTTTATAAAATCTGGTCTACTGCTTGGTGTGCATATGAACAATGTTCTTCACATATTAATGTGTGTGTGTGTGTGTGCTTTAGTACAACAATGTAAAAATGTTCTGGTTGGCTGGAATATTTATTAAAAGTTCACAACAGACAGCAATACAATGCTGTCTTGCAAAAAAAAGAAAAAAGAAAAGTGCTGTTTGGAATTTAAAAAAGTAAAACAAGGATTCATTCAGTTCTTTTCATTAATAGAAGCACAAAGTCTACAAAGACAATGTTAAGAAAGAAGTTTAAAAGACAAAAACAACAACAAAAAAACTTCCATTAAGTAAATAATACATACAGCATGTACACCTCTTGGTAGAATATAATCCAAAATACTTTTGATTAGAAAGATGAAGTTGGTGGAAGGAAAAAAAACAGACAGTGTCCGAGAGGAAAAAACTGCTGAAAAATGAAATGAGGCTTCATTAGAGGAGATGAGCGCATCCACAGAGGGATCAGAAGAGTGAAGAGAAAAATATATATCAAGAAAAAAAAGAAAAGAAAAAAAGCATCAAGATACAAGAGGTTCAAGAGGTTCATGGATTACTTCATTAATCTTTTCCTAGGGTTATTCGAGCATGTTATTTATTTTATTTACAGTTTAATATCAACCTAACCACAACCTACTGTACTGTATATACATACTATCTTCTAAATCAGTGGTCTCCAACCTTTTGTTGCACCAACCTTTTGTTGCACCAAGCAAGCGAGCGCTCGTAACCAAGCGTAATACAGTGTATAATAAATATAAAACCATAGTTGTGTGAGGGTGAGTCTCTAGTCGGGTATACTGGCGTGTGTGTGTGTCCTACACAGCAGCCGCCCTCCCCGCTTGTTTGCAAGTGTGTGTGTGTGTGTGTGTGCGCGCTTGGTTTAGTGAGAGTCTATAGGTAAACTCGTGTGTGTGTGTTTGTGTGTGTGTGGGTGTGTGAAAGTCATCTTACACAGCACCCCCCCCCTTCCTCCTGTCGTCTCTCTGGTCTCAATCACTACAGCCACGATTCTTTTCAAGTGCAGGTTAATTTGTTTTATTTTTACTTTAGATGTTCTATGAATTATTTTTATATGAATATTTTGGGTTGTGTAACGAATCATCCGAGTTTCCATTATTTCTTATGGAGGAAATTTGCTTTGATATACAAGTGTTTTGATATACAAGCACACTTCTGGAACAAATTATGCTTGCAATCCGAGGTTCCACTGTGTGTATATTTCTCGTCCTTTCTGTGCGGCAGCGGCACCAAATCATCCACGGGCCGGTACTGGTCCGTGGCCTGGCGGTTGAGGACCACTACTCTAAATAAATAAAATCATGAATATCTACAAGAAAGTGCAGTAGGTTTGTCATGATAACACAATCATGTGCAGCATGATACATACAGTACAACCCCCTAACCTGACAGGGTTAATCAATGACTAGAATGTGATGATCAGAAGGTAATCATGAGAAACAAAGAGAGAGAGAGAGAGAGACAGAGAAAGAGAGAGGAAGAGTAAATAGGAACAGGTGGGTGAATGGGGTGGTTAGCTTTTAGACTCTTACCTCTGATTGGTGTACCCCCTGGATGGGTGAGAATGAACGCAAGATGAGAGATTAAAGAGAAGAGTTAGTGCAGCGAGAGAGAGAGAGAGAGAGAGAGAAAGCAAGAAAAAGAAAAAAGAAAGGAGAAAAGGGCATGTAACTCTTCTTGTCTTAAGTGCTAAATGGGTCACTATTTACATAATCCCTTCACTTTCATACGAGTTTGCGCTCATATCTGCAAGACAGAACAATAAGAAGAGGGTGTGTGTGTGTGGGGAGGGAGTGTTTGAGGAAAGCAAGAAGAAAGTCCCTTCCTGGGGAATTTTTTTTCCGCAGTAATATACAGTACAGGGGCTTAACACTCAAGACAGGCAGATTCACACCCACGGAGTAGGAGAGGAAGCCTCAGGGGTCGAGGGAGAATCCACTGGAACATTCAGCAATTAAATAAAAAAATGTAAAAAAAAGAAGAAGAGCAATAAAACTTTGGCAAGCTAGACATGGACAGGAGATAGAGAGAAGAAAGAGAGAGAGAGAGAGAGAGAGAGGGAATAGGTGTAGATACTCTGATGGTAAGGGGTGACAGAGTGAGTCTCTGAGTGAGACAGTCAGGGAAACTGAGAGTGAGACAAGTTAAGTAGCACATGTGAGGAGGAGGAGGGGGGCGGGGGTAGCACTCGGGTGAAAATGACTACCTCTACGTGATGGGAGTGTATTAATAATAGCACACAGGGCATAACTCTGTGCATACAGTATGTGTGTGCGTCTGTGTGTGTATGTTTGGTATGTCTTGTGCCTTGGGTTAGGTGAAACATTACGTTAACATCATGCAGTTTTACTGGAATTATTCTAGCAGTGTGCGTTAATCTCAGACATGTGTACATGTATGTTGTGCCTTAAAGTAACTGACTTACCAAAGGACTCTGTCGATCAAAACATAGAGAGAGAGACAGCACATGCATCACTTAACTTTAGTTTTACACCAAGAACACTGTGTAAGAGTGAGACTGTGTGTGTGGGTTTATTTAAAAAAAAAAATAATAAAATAAAACAAACAACAAAAAAAATCTTTCAGAGCTCATACATATTACTTACACACACACACACACACACCGTATATATATGAGGGTGAGGCAAAAAATATCCACACTCCGACTGTAGAATTTAAGACAGATACAGTGGAACCTCGGATTGCAAGTAACACGGTTTATGAGTGTTCCGCAAGACGAGCAAAGATTTTTAATACATTTTGACTTGAAAAACGAGCAAGTCTTGGTTTACGAGTACTGAGTATCATGTATCACGCATGCGCTCTTGTTTTGATACCGAGCGTCACGTGATCACAGCTGAGCCAATGATTGTTCTCCCTCTTGCGCTGCGGAATTGTGGGTAATTGTCTCCCCTGTTGAGTCTTAGTGCTCGTTTCTTACTGGTATAATCAACATCTCCCTCTCTGTTTTCTCTTATGTGTGTCCACGCGTAACTTGACACCGACACACACACACATAATAACACGCACACACACTCTCTTTTAATAGAGAGTTTTTAAGGAGGAGTTTTACTGTGTAAGACGAGGCGAGGGAAGGGACTAATTCCACACACACACACACACACACACACACACACACACACACACACACACACACACACACACACACACAAATGCACGGTGCCTGCGCGCACAAATGGAAACACTTATCTGTCTGGATTTATTTTTACTTTTTTTAAAGGTAAAGTGCAGGTTAATTTGTTTTATTTTTACTTTATATATTGTATTAATTATTTTTATGTATTTATTTTTTGGGCTGTTGAATGCATTATTTGAGTTTTCATTCATTCTTAAGGGAAAATTCTACTTGGTTTACGCTTCCGGAACTAATTATGCTCGTAATCCAAGGTTCCACTGTACATAATTTTTCGACATAATCTCACTGCTTTTTAATACACTTTTTTATTATGTTTATCTGTCAACAAGCTTTCATATTCGCTCATTAAAACATGTTTAGTCCCAGCTACGAGCCACAAATGCACTGCTGTCATCATTTCTTCATCAGAAATGACTCTTTGTCCTCGAAGGACTGCTTTCAGGCAAACAAACAGGTAAAAGTCTGATGAAGCAAGATGAGAACTACTTTAGAAAGACGTGTCGACAGTGTGAGCAGAACAGTGTGCAGATTTTAGGCTTCAGCTCTTCAGTAAGCGTCTCACTGTAACAAGCACTGTTGACTGGTGAACCTTTTTATAAAAATAACATTCCAATACTTCTGGCCCTTGAGAATCCCTGAAAATTGTTAAAGTTTCCAGCTGATGGTTGAGTTTTAGACTTCTCGGTCTGTGATTGAGGATGTTTCCGTTTCATACTCTGGCGTTTACTCTCAGACTCGTAGTGATGAATCCGTGTCTCGTCAGCAGTAATGATTCTCTATAAGGAACTTTCACCTTCCTTACAGTATCGCACCAAATGTTGTTTGCAGATATCCAAACACTTCTGTTCATGCTCGTCTGTGGGCTGTTTTGGCATCAGGTACACTCTCGGACCACGAAAAAAATTAATAACTGCCCGCTGCTCTTCTTTTGCGTTAATTGCAAACATTTGGGGTGTCCATTTTTGTTCGCACCGCAGTTTCTAATTAACTGATGTAACACGAGACACGTAGCCTTGAACGGAAAGTGCTGATAAAACAGTGCGGCCAACAGAAATTTTAATACACCTGAAGTGCGGATCATTTTTGACTCACCGTCGTATATATACATCAGAATCATCTTTGACTCATTAAGTCACTCATTAATACAAGTCAATGTGCTATAAACTATAATTTCAGACTTTGAAAACAGATTTAAAAAAGGATGCTTTTGTAGCAGACAAAAGATAAAACAAAAGCTATAATCAGGGGCCTTTCCCACTTTCCCACCTGGTCATTAGAGCAGACTGAATTGTCCCGAATTTATTTCTCCTGATACACTATATGACATCACACGCCCCAACCCATATGACTTAGCAATGTGTTCGACATGAAATGTTGCGATGCACTCATGAACCTCGTCACAGTGTAGAAACTTTCACAATTTACTCCATTCAACACCAATGAATTTTCAAGAACAATGTTTTTGCCAAGACTTTGTACATATTTTTGGTCAGAGATCATATTAAAGGGTTTTATTGATGTACAGTAACCACTCCAAGCCAGTAGCAAACCAGAAGGCTTTCAGATGAGATGAGATGTGAAGCACCTCCAGAAACTTCAAGCAAGTCAAGTTGCGAGAGAAAAAGCTCCCGAGTGAGGACTTTGACCTGGACGTATTGATTTTTTTTCTTAAATCCCATTCTCATAGTTTTTCCATCATGTACTGTCAGCTTATCTGAGAACAACATCTAAGTTGTCCCTGCTTTGGATACTTTTTTATAAACCCACCCTACAGTACATAGTGCACTACATGTAGATTCAAAATGCATCCACCTAGACTTGCTACTGTTCAAAAAGCTTGGGGGTTCAGGCCCAAGCACAACCACGCTGCCACTGCTCCAGAGACGCCTATCATATCCGACCCTTCACTCCGTCCCCGCTTCGTAATAAGCTGGAAGACTTTCTCCACGGTGATGATGCTACGGTAAGTATACGATATGTATTCTTCCAGTTAGTTGGAGCAGCATTGTTAAGGCATCATCACGCCATCATCTTAACCAGCCAAAGGTAACGTTTATAGCAGGACCAGAGCCATTTTTTGGCAGAAATGAAATAGTGACTCACAAATAATTGTGAGTGGAATCAAGATATTTAGTTAAATAGCATAAAAGCATTGGAATTTATTATATTTTAGAATTCAAACCAGCAACGATTAACCTACGAATATCTTGCGCACTTCTGTGACGTGCTTTACTCAGCGACTGTATTTCAAATACTTGAAATATTTTCCGACATGCACGAGCCGTTCCGATCTCTGACAAACCTCCTCACTCTCTCGTCTCTCTGAAACGTCCTATTATTCTCTAGTTCAGGTCAGGATTAAAAACTTGGAAATGTAGGAAAGACCCCTAATAATGGTGGACTGGGACTGCTGGGATTGAAAACAAACAAACAAACAAATAAAATAAATAAATAAATAAATTGCATGTCATATAATATGTTCAGGACAGTAATTATGCTTCATGTCGTGCTGCATCACAGCACTCACAGCATTATTCGTCTTATATCACAGCAATCTGTCAGGGCTAACGCGTGATTTGTCTCTGAAACAGAGTTAGTTTCAGATATCACTTACCTTCACCAGATTCATGTTTGTACGTAGTTGTTAAATCCATTAGTGTGCACTTTTTACTATATAAGCTAGAAATCAAATCTTATACAGGTCATCCCCGACTTACAAACGAGTTCCTTTCTGGGGGAATGTTCATAAATCGGATTTGTTCTTAAGTCAGACAAAGTGAGTCTTACACGCCTTTGACACCAATATACAATGTAAAACGAACTGATCCATTCGACTGTCCGAAGCAGAACCACTGTCGGTTCATATGTACAGAAATTCGTAACTCGAATGTTCGTAAGTCGGGAACTACCCGTATAATTTCACTGTTTCTATAGAAGCCTGAAGACGAGGCGAGACTAAATCAAGCCTGTACCTGAGCGCAGCTGCTTGATGCGTCCGTGAGAATAAGTGTCAATAGGAACAAAGTCCTTAAACCAGGTGATCTCTGGATCAGGAGTGCCGCTGGCCGCGCACAGCATGGTGGCTGTACGAGACCGCTCCACCACTTTGAGCTGAGGACCCATGTCTATGGACGGGAAGCCGGGAGGAAGCTGGTCCTCTACAACACAATAAACAAGCAGCTTTTGTGTGTTAGCTATTAAACAAACATCGCATCACATCACATAAAATGGTACAGAGGTAGGATGACAACGCAAGAGGCAATGATCTATAAAGCTGCTTCGCTGTAACTACGGCTGTTCTACAAACCACTGTACAAACAAACTGCGCTTTGAAATGATTATTAACGCCAGTGATCCTTCAGGGAAACACACACACACACACACACACACACACACACACACACACACACACACACACACACACACACACACCTCCCCCGTAAAGATTTATGAACTAGTCCAGTGTAGCCGATTAAGCTGAAAAAAAAAACCTGCAAGGTAAGTTAGATATATAAATCTTATCTTTATATCAATGAACGTGTGTGTGTGTCAGTGTGTGTCAGTGTGTGTGTGCTCACCGCGCAGCACTGTGAGGCGTGTGGAGGCGCTGATTTCTCCGGCCTCGTTAGATGCAACACACTCGTATATAGCCTCATCGCGCGGAGTCCGCAGTGGCTGAACGCGCAAGACTGAACCAGAGCCGTCCACAAACTCGATCACCTGCAGAGACGCAACATATGTGTGTGTGAGAGAGACAGAGAGAAGCATGCAGAGATGGTACAAGAGACACAGAAATTCTAATACCTGAGACAACTATATTTAAAATCACAATCTGACCTTTTTCATTTGTTTATATATACACTATATGTACCATAAATATATATGTGTGTGTGTGTGTGTGCAGACAAATTTCATATTTCCAGCACTACTCCTATTGTAGTGTCAATAAAATTAGATTTCTTTGTAATGTTTAGATTTAGACCAGACTTGTGTGTGTGTGTGTGTGTGTGTGTGTGTGTGTGTGTGTGTGTGTGTGTGTGTGTGTGTGTGAGAGAGAGAGAGAGAGAGAGAAAAACAGACGTCAGCAGGCACCTTTAAGGCTTATCTCAAAGAGCCAGAGAGCCAATATGAGTGTTGTGTGTACCAATTCAATCCCCCAAAAAATCCTGATTTATTACCATGCAGCAAATGAAGGTTTTGTGTGTGTGTGGGTGTGTGTGTATGCGTGTGTGTGTGTTTACCTCAAATCTCTGGTTGGTGACTTTTTTGCCCTTTCTGCTCCATGAGATTCGGGGCTGTGGGTCTCCTGTGGCCTGACACACGAAGGAGGCAACTCCGCCCTGCACGCCGGTTTGGTCCGTGGGCGTCCGGGTGAAACGAGGCGGACCTGAAATGGGAACAAGTCGTACGTTTCGATATATATTCTCTCCTGCTATCAAATGCATTGTTAAGAATATATAAATAAATAAATACACCAATCAGCCAGTACATTATGACCAGTAAAAACCTGCAGCTCCTTCCTGCAGAAGAAGGGAGAGACGGATGACACGTACAGTCTGAACCTATAGAAGTAGCTGAAAGTGAGTAAAAGCTGTAAAAGAAATTGAATGCTGGTTCTGATGGATGTCAGGATGTGAAGAAGTCAAGTCAGCAGAGGCAGTGTGATGATTCCGTTCATAAATCGGATTTGTTCTTAAGTCAGACAAAGTTAGTCTTACACTCCTTTGACACCAATATACAATGTAAAGCGTACGGATCCACTCGACTAAATCTCTGTCCCCTTTCCACACACTGTCATGCCGGGAAAGCTCGTGTCCTGACACTTGTACAAACGTTACTTTGACACCTACAGTACCGCCTACCTAAACATAACGAGATGATGGCGACTGGTCTGAGGAAGGCAACAACAAGCTCGAGGCGCTGCCTCCTTATTCTACAAATCTCAATCGAATCGAGCTCACGTGGGACATCCTGGAAAGACAAGTCTAAGATCTGATGAGGTCCCACTTCATAACTTAAATCACCTGCTAGTGACAGATACACCTTCAGGTTCAGGTTATTTTGGACGAGTGGTCATAATGTTATGACTGATTGTCATATGCATGATATTTTAAAGGATATTTTGCTAAAACGTGTTTCATATGAAGACAATTTCAATTCAGTTCACTTTATTCGTCACATCTATATTATTGCACAGTGAAAGCTTTTTTTATTCATCGAATATTCCAGCTTTTTTTTTTTTTTTTTGAGTTAGTATTCAGGGGTCAGAGCACAGTCAGGGTGCAGTCCGGTCGGCCTGAGGTACCCCTCGAAGTTTACTTCACAGGGTGTTAAGTGTGATTCCAAACCGCAGGGAGGGAAAATGATCAGTTCAAAGGGAACGAGTGAACAACGGTTCTTGACTTCTCCGGAAAAAGGGAATGATAAAGTCAATGTGTATCGCTGAAGCATGGAGAAAATTATTTATATATCTATTTATTATTATTATTATTGAGGATGACACAATCATTTAAATTCTAATTTAATAAAAAAATCCTTAGTATTATATAGGCTAGTAATCTGTAATAAAAAAAAATATATAAAAAAAAATAAAAAAAAAAAATACATAACTCTCCATACTGTACATCTAATTTATTTATAAGTTGTACACGTTTCAAAAGCATCAGTATTCAATATTTAATGTCCATAGTGTGAAATTTCCACGGCAGCAGCGACAGGTATCCGAGGTGCTTATGTTAC